>JZKD02S2111339.1:1272701-1298446 GCA_000966675.3 Picea glauca
TTAGGCCCTCAAAATGGCCCCAGAAGTGAAAACCTGCTAAAAATAGTAAATTGCCAAAATGGCCAGAAAACTGTTTTGAGCCATTTGGAAAAGGTGAGTGGCCCTCGATATCCACTTGGATCATATGGCCCCACATCTGTGTCATCAAAAAGAGTTTTTTTGATTAGTTCTTGGATAAACATAAAAACATTTCATATGATAAAATTTTCAAAAACATTTAAAAAGAACAAAATGCCTTCTTCTTACTTAAGTCACCCCACTGAGCATCCTCAGACAGGGCCAAATATGGATTCGCTCGGAAATCCAAACCAACATATGCGTATTCATCAATCATCAACATCTGGGGCCTCAACTAGTCAAAAAATGAATCATTATACTTGATTATAGGCCCTGCTACGTGTTGAGCCATGATGTTGCACCACCTCAACATCCTCAAATCATTTGGGGCCGGTAAACCCCAATCAACCTGTAATCGTAGCAGTGGGACCCTCTCAAGGAAGAATGACACAAAAAGTGATCTGTACCCAAACTTCTTCAAGTAACCCTTTCTGCACTTCGTCAATTGTCTCTTCATACTAGGGAGAACTGCATCTGACCAATTGAACACCCGAGGCTCTGTGCACTCTATGGCGTATTGGAAATAGCTCTAGAGATCCATGTGCAGAGACACACTCCTATCCATGCATGCAATAGTAAAAAAAATGGTCCATAGGGTCAGATATTGGACCCCCCAAATAACAACTTTACCTTTTCTTCTCTCTTCCTCAGGAACACAATACTGGTGACAATACTCACTAATGGGGAGTCTGCCGCCTCTGCGTCTGGTCAAAGTAGCATGGTATCTACACCATGAAAACCCCGTTATAAAATAGATATCCTCGATATCTAGGGTTAGTGTATGGACTACCATGTGAAATAACTATTGGTCCACGTCCCACATGTGGACCATGTATTCCAACAACCTGAGTTGGGCCCTCATGCCCGAAATCTTGAAAACTTTCAATAGCCCATAGTCTCGGAGGGCACCGACTGTCCTCGGGTCATTCCCGACAATGGAATAATCCTCCTAATGTTCCCTTTCTCGCCATTCCAACATTGTGATGGTCAAACACCTACAAAAGATCCATGAGAGAGGAGTCAACAACTTGTTTTAAACTCTTGCATATTTTTTATTGAGAAAAACCAAACTTTGAAATCCATTTTTTGGCCCCCGCAGGTGGCCCTTTTGCATAGTGCAAGATTCTTGTAGGTGCCTTGAAGGCCACCTATGAGATATATTCTCACAAGTCCTGCAAGACCCACCTGCGAGAATGCTTGAGCGCATGGTGTGACCCTAAAATGGACCTAAAACCCTGAAAATTGCCAATAAAAACTAAAAATAAACCATGGAAAAGTTGAAAGATCAAGAGCTTACCTCATTGGCTGAAACAGTTTTCCGAATGATCACTTGTGCCTCCCGCAATCGAGCAAAGGATTTTGGGGGGAAATGAGGTATGTTGGACAAGTTTTTCGCAAAATCACAATGAAATGGTGAAAAGCCCTTTTTACCCATATTTATTCACTTTTTACTATTTTTATTGATTTTTTATATTATTTTTATTGCTTTTCTTATAAAACCTATTACCCTAATAGCCTTGTGAGTATGGTTTTTTGCAGATATAGCAACTTCAAAGTCCAAACAAGGGGGTACAGGTGTTTTTTCTTTTTGTCACATGTACGACTACTTTTTTAGGGTTTTTGTAGGAAAAACCTTGAGCTCAGTCTTCGTTCGTTCTCGCGTTCGAAAATAAATGAGAACGTAACCAAGTATACTTTTTCTCATCTTTTTGTACTCATCATGGTAACATGAAAATGGAAAACCTAAGGGAGTATCCTTTAAGCTCTTTTCACACTCCATAAAAATGAAAATATTGCTGAGCAATCTTTTTCTTTTCACACTCATTAAAGTATTTGAAGAAAATGTTCGACGGGTGATATTTTATCACTTTTTCGGTCTCATTGAAATCTTTTATGAGAAAGGAACTGGGAGAGTTATCTTTAAGTGTTTTTCAGACTCTTAAAACATGAAAAAAACCTCGAGTTTTCTATCCTTGGACTCATTAAACAAACATTGAAAGACTCGCTATGGGATTGAACCACTCCTTCCTAGGGTTCGTTAAATATACTCTGAGGGACTCATCTGAAGGATGAGCTTACTTCAACAAGCATATGTTATCCTCCTCAAGCTTGTATAAAAATAAAGAGGTACTCTCTAGAGATGGTGGGGGAAATTTTGGGAAAGGGATATGTTTTCATATTTGTGTTAATGGCAGTAAGCATCACTCTTGAACATGACACCCCCTATTCGTCATTTGAATCTGGGTTGGGAAATTCATTTGTCTCTCGTTTGAATTGCTACAAGGTCATATCTTGGGTCATATTTGAGTCAGTGTTGCCAAGTCCTTGTTCATGTCATTCATATGCTCAAGATAAGTTCACATGTGCCCTCTATTGAGTCGACCATATGTAGTTGTCCATTCTTACTATGTCAGACTTCCCTGTGTCTGTTTCGACCCGAATTCATACTTTGTTTCATCCTCAAAATCTGTTACTTATTTTGTGTCATTGATGGGGGATACATCAAGGCCCTCCTATGATGAGTCTTATTCTATCGATTTCGACTCATTATCCAAAAATGAGACTTAGAAATAATTTAGTACCTTAGAACCTGCATGCCTTAATGGCAGGTCTCTTCACTTTTGACAGGGGTTTCACATCATTGATCCCTGATCGAGAGATTCCAACGAGTTCTTGACTTTAGCTCATTCATTCTCATTCGTTTGGATTTTACTTCGGTACCTTGGAAGTCATTAGCATCAATGGTGTTTTCCCTCGCACTTGTTAACAATTTTCATCAATGACCGGCAATCAAGTGGTTTCTAACATGTTCGACTTCAACACATGTAATCGCATGGCTAGATTCATACTTTTAGGTGATGGGATTGAAGACCCTGGGTCTCATCTTTTTTATTTAGGCTGCGATGGAGTATGTATGATTTGTCTCGGCACATAGATCCACTTTGTATGTCATGTGGCTATGTCATCTTAATTCACGTCTTCTCACATAGATCCACAGTGTATTCCTAGTGGCTATGTAGCATTTTGATGGCATGAATCCATGGTGTATGATTGGTTTCCATGACCTACATTTATGATTCCATTCATTTGTGATCTAAGCATGGGAATGCCTACCTCAGAACTGGTATTATATTCTGCAGATGCTTGGTTGTTTATAGGTTTTTGATTAGGTGCACTCCTAGTTTTTGACACACACACGCAATTTACAAAGTATTTCGACTGTCACAAATTCTAGCCTCATAATTTGGGGGGAATTCTATTACACATGATTTTTCTCACTCTAGTGATGTCTCTACAAGTGATGTATTCAGGCTCCCACAAGGAATTTTTCCCCGAGAAAAGTGATTGTTGTCTTCTTCCAAAAAACACATTTTTAAGATGAGTTTGCAAGCTGCCTATGTTACAGGGTGTGAAAATCCCTCATTCTCGCAGGCCATCCACACTTAGGGTGCGAATTGTTTATAGTATACTCTATAGGTAGGGTGCGATCCTGTTTTTAAGCTTGAACAAGAGAAGAGGTCACAAAGGTTCTAGAAGGAAATCTTCTAGAAAATGAGTTGGCATTCGCATGGTTGGAATCCTACTGACTTCTCAAATTTGGTGGGATCATCCTCATCCATGTAACCATCCCTCCTTCTCCTATATATTGATAGGTATCTCATGGAAAAGGTTAAGAAACATTGAATGAAGAATTGGTGAAAGAATTGTGTGAAGGAATCTGCTTGGACAGAAGCTTGAAGACTCTATTTGGTCTATCAAGTTGTATTGGATCTTCTTCATGCAAATACAGAGCAAGTGTGTGTGTTGAAACCAAGGGTCACTGAAAGGAAGCTTGTGACATCAAGGTGATCTGGTTGTATCTTCTACTTTCATTTAATATAATACAATGGTATGTCTGTTTCCCATAAAATCACTCTTATTTTATTGCATAACTCCTTGATCATATGCATAGGTTGACATTGAATATACATTGCTATCTTCACTTTGGTTGGTTTTTGTTGTCTTGGACATAATTTCACAAGAGCACCGGAGTGAAGAGAGAACAACAAATACCTAAGGAAGTGATATAAAGGTATGTCACTCATTCCTTCTTAGTAGTAGATTGAATGATTGCAACTTAGGGAAATAGTCGTGTCCTATCCTATTTTGTTCTGGATCTAGGTGGATCTAGGGAGATATGTTAGTGTCTGCACCTACCGATTTATCAGATAACACCATGAGGCCATCAACCAACTGGTGTCATGGAATTCATAGAAATTCACCATGAATTATGTGTTTATCCACTCCTCTGGGTATCTTAGTTTGTAGTACTTATGGACTTCTATTGGGAGGAAACCTCTGACACACCTACCATTCTCATCATTGATTAAGCACTTATGCACATCTGTATGGTTGATTAGCCACTTCAAAACCTCCATGCATAGGAAAATCATCAGATATTTGGGAACACCTGGTTTTGAAGCACCCTTACATCTGGGTCATTGTGTGGGATACAATCCAAGTACTCCTCCCTATTGATTTTTTTGAATAGGTGTCCCCACCGTAGCAGAATTACTTTGGATCCAATATTTTCTTCAGTATGACCAAATATCAGAGGTTGAACGAAAGTTGTCTTTGTTGAGGTTTTTAAGACTAGCTCTACCATGGGAGCGTACTCCAACTACCTCATAGTACTAGGAGAAGAACCTTCACCTATTTCTTCTTCCTTTATCTTGGGTGCTCTCGGGGAGTGTCTAGTGGTTGGATTTCTCGGAGGAATTTTCCCTGTAGATTAGAATATAGTTAGATATTATGCAAGAAATTAGATGGATATATAAAAAATCATGACTGTTGAATTGAAAAACTTGAAGACATGCCTCTATTGCTTGTTTAACCTGGTTTTGATGATATGAGAATCAAGACATTCTCGAGATGCTTGATTTTCTTCTTCAGATGCTCTGGAATTTGAACTTGTGTGCACAATGAAATTGTTCAAAGTCGTTCTAGATATTTAAACAAGAAAAAACTTACCTTGTCGCATCATCCATTCAATTCAGGTTATGAGTGTAGTTCTATTAAATCTACCACCAGATCTTCAAATAATTTTAAAATTAAATTTGATCATAGGTTGATGGTGCAATGCGGTTTGTAATGTGGCTTATAAGTGATTTTAAATCATTGTTGTTCAATTGGTGCACGGGGTAGCAACATATGCAGAGTGAAGCATTAACTAGTATATTTAATGCCAAAATCCGATCGTATCTCATGCCAAAAACATCCCATCATTTCACTTGTCCAGCTGGTGAGTCAGGGGTCGGGGTTACTCTTTGAACACTTTTCATTGATATCTCCTTGAAAAACCTTTGATGCCGAATGATCTTTCCATATAGAGATGACGTGTCAAAGCTGACTTGGAGGTGTGACTAGGATGTAGGAAACCTTGAGATGACTCGAGATGAAACTAGGCCATACGACACCACTATGCGACAAAGACACATGGCATTCGAGAACTGGGTCTTTGTTTATCATTGTTATTCGTAATCGAGATTTTCATTAATCTAAACATTCTAAACCCCGATCTTTTCTCATCGACGTGGAAAAGTATCAAGGATTGGTGATTGATGTTAAACCTACCCAAGTGTTCCTAGATTGACTCTCTCAAAAATTTCCTAATTCCAAAAGTATATTGGGGATCGATGATTGGCGATATATTTATCACAGACAAAATACATTATTTTAACCCTTATAGATTTACATGACCCTGAGAAAGTGCATCGTTCATCGACTATCGATGGTTTATTTATGGATGTTTTCAATGTTTATTCCTTCCGTACTTTACCGACACCTGTGGGGATCACACATCTTCTGAATATTCTTGGAAAATAACCTACACAAACCAAATCTTCTTTCTATCGAAGATTAGTGTAACTGTATGGCCACTTTATCTGCTTGAATTTTGTCGACACCGAACACAAGCGTTTTAGTCACAATGTTAGCTACAGATTATTAATTATGATGTCAAGTTATTTTAGACACAAGGTTTCTTTTAACAATTTCAAACACATCCGACTTGATCTATAAGAGTCATGAAAAGAAAATAATCCATCCCTCCATAGTGAACTCAATTCAGATAGTAAAAGAAAACTAGTGGTACCCAAAAAGTGATAAAATTTCCTAGCTCAACACCATTCTAAGAAATTGTGGGTAGCATGGTCACATGATCCTTTACCAAAAATATGTGAAGGAGCTTACAAAACTATGTTATGATAATTGGTTTTGATTTTATGCCCTGGGACCAAATTGTCGACATGTTCGTAAATGGATTGATGAGGCAAGTTGCAATTCATGATAACACTGTAACTATGACTCGAATGGATGAATCGTCAGTTTCATTGGATTTTAGGTACTGGGTTTTAGCTAGTGGGGCCCCTTCATTTTCATTCCATTTCCTGGAAAGGTGTTTGTTGCAAGATCTTCAGAACTAGGGTTTTGTTAAGTGATGCAAAGTGCAATTTCTGAACAAGAGGTAAATTTTCAAAAACATTATGCTGGGAGATTGTGGGTAGTGTGGTCATGTGGACCTTGGCCAAAGGGATGTGAAATATCTAATAGAACTCCATTCTGTCACTTGGTTTGGATTTTATGCTCTTAGACAAAATTTCCAACATGTCAGTGAATGGCTTGAGGAGGTGAGCTGCAACTTGCGATAAAAATCTAACCAGGTCTTATATGGAAAAACCGTCAGTTTCATTGGATTTGAGGAACTAGGTTTTATCTAGTGGGGCCCCTCCAATCTCATTCTGTTTCCCAAAAAAGTGTTTTTTGGAGGATCTTCAAAGCTAGGGTTTTCCTTAGTGAGGCACAATGCAATTTTTTAACAAGAGGTTTATTTTCAAGAACATTGTGTTGGGTGATTGTGGGTAGCAGGGTCACATTGTCCTTGGACAAATATATTTGTGGGAGCTTATGGAACTTTGTTATGCTACTCGATTTGAATTTTATGCCCCTAGACCAAATTGACAACATGTCCCAAAATGGCTTAACGAGGCAAGTTGAAACTCGCAATAAAAATCTAATTGTGCCTCAGATGGATGAACCATTAGTTGAATTGGATTCAAGGCACTGAATTTCATCTATTGGGGTCACTCTACTATCATTCAGTTTCTCATAAAATAATTTTTTGGAGCATCTCCGAAACTAGGGTTTTTCTTAGTGAGGCACAGTGCAATTTTTGAAGAAGAAGTCGATTTTAAAGAACAATTTTCTAGGAAATTGTAGGTAGTGTGTTCACGTGGGATTTATATAGATAGACATGCAATACCTTATGGAACTTTGTCATTCCGCTCGATTTGTATTTTACTCCCCTGTACCAAATTTCCAACATGTCCCTAAATGACTTGAGGAGGCGAGATGCAACTCATGATAAAAATCTAACTGGGTCTTAGATGGATGAACCATCAATTGCATTCAATTCTAGAAACAAGGTTTCATCTAGTGGGCCCCCATCCACTAGCATTTCATTGTTCATAAAAGAATTTGTTCGAGGATCTCAAGAACTAGGGTTTTTCTTAGTGCTTATTAAATATGTTTGACAATTTAACACCTTCTAAGGATATACATGGAAAGGATAGACTAGGCAAGACAAGGAAAGGCATGGAAAGACAAGGAAAGGAAAGGAAAGAAAAGGAAAGGAAAGGAAATAAAACACAATGAAAGGCTAGGCAATGCTAGACATGGAATGGAAAGGATAGGAAAGAGAAGGAAATAAAATCCAAGCCAATACAAGATAAGACAAGGCATGGTAAGAAAAGGTAAGAAAAGAAAGACAAAGCAAGAAATACAAGGCAATCCATGGTAAGACAAGGCATGGCATGACAAGGAAACACAAGTAAGACAAGGAAAGGCATGGAAAGACAAGTCAAGTAAATACAAGCCTAGAAAAGGAAAGGAAATCAAAGGAAAACGAAGGTAAGACAATGAAATAAAATGTAGGTAAAGGAAAGGAAAGATAAGGTAAGAAAGGTAATGCAAGGCTAGGCAAGGCTAGACATGGAAAGAAAAGAAATGGCATGGAAAGGCTAGGAAAGAAAAGGAAAGGAAAGGAAAGGAAAGTAAATATAAGACAAGGCGAGGTAAGGAAAGGTAAGGTAAGAAATAAAAGGCAAGGAAGACAAAGAAACACATGGAAAGACAAGGCATGGAAATATAAGGAAATATAAGGCAAGAAAAGAAAGACAAGGAAAAGCATGGAAAGACAAGGCTAGGCAAGGAAATCCAAGCCAAGCCAAGCCAAGAGAAGGGAAGGAAAGGCAATGAAAGAAAAGGAAAGAAAAGTAAAGGCAAGGCATGGAAAGAAAAGGAATGGAAAGACAAGGAAAGGAAAGGAAGGACAATACAAGGAAAGATAAGGTAAGTCAAGGCAAGGTAAGCAAAGGAAAGACAAGGCTAGGCAAGGAAACCAAAGGAAATGCAAGGCTATACATGTAAAGGAAATTCAAAGCAAGGAAAGGCAAGACAAGGCAAGGCGAGCTTTGGTAATCATGGAAAGGAAAGGAAAGCCAAGGCAAGGCAAGGCAAGAAAAAGAAATTCAAGGGTAGACATAGTTCCCTGACAACAATAATGTACCAAAAAATACAAGAATACCATAACAACCATAAAATGAAGCCAAAATTTCAATCATTCATAAATCTAAAATATTTATTCATTTATACCTTTTACACATTTGTTCAATGGAATTCAAAGAAAGGAAAGGCAAGGGAAGGGAAGGCATGGCATGAAAATGAAAGGAATGGAATGGAAATTCAAGTCAAAGTATGGAAATGAAAGGTAAGGCAAGGATAGGCATGGCAAGGCAAGGCAAGGCATGGAATTTAAGGCAAGAAAAGGGATGAAAATAAAATTCGAGGAAAGGAAATACAAGGAAAGGCAAGGCAAGGTAAGGCAAGGAAAATAAAGGCTAGGCAAGAAAGGAAATCAACGGCAAGACAAGGTAAGACACACTTGTGGAGGGATGATCTACTTTCTATTTTGGGGAGTTTTTCACATACTTTCTTGTGGACACTCCATCCACTTGGCATGTTGCACATTCATCCATGAAGTTGGGTGCCTTGGAATTCACACATGTTGAGTGGTTGTGTTAATGCACATTCATGGAGTTAACATTCCATATGAACACTTGGTATTTGAATTTTATTTGTTTTGTATTAAGAAACCCTTGTAGTATGTTGTAATTTCCACTAAAATAAACCATGCTTCATTTTGGATAGATTAATATGAGGTTTCAACCCTCTTATTTATTATATTATTATGTTATCCTACCATATAATAAACCCAATTTTATGTGAGATTAGCATAACTTCACATTCATGAAAAATTCTTAAGCATGGCACCTATATCCTTCCATGGTAATTTTCTACTATAAAAATCATTAAGATAAGGCTGATTTTTGGCATGAATAACAACCCTTGTTGGCAAGGAAAGGAAAGAAAAGGAAAAACATGGCAAGGAAAGGAAATAAAAGGTAAGAAAAGGATAGACAAGGAAGGGTAGAAAATACAATGAAAGTCTAGGAAATCAAGGCAAGACAAGGCAATGGAAGGCTAGACATGGCAAGTAAAGTAAAAGGAAGGCAAGGAAAGTCAAGTAAGGAAAGTTAATACATGGCGAGACAAGGAATGGAAAGGCAAGGAAAGGAAAGTTAAGGAAAGTTAAGGAAAGGAAAGGAAAGGTAGGGTAAGACATGGAAAGGAAAGGAAAGGAAAGGTAAGAGAAGGAAATCCAAGACAAGGTAGTGAAAGGAAAGGCAAGGCTAGGAAGACAAGGAAATAAAAGGAAAGGTAAGGCTAGACATGGCAAGAAAATTCAAAGCAAGGAAAAGTAAGGCCTGGCAAGAAAAGGCAAGTCAAGTCAAGGTAAGGCAAGGAATGGAAATCCAATACAAGTTAGGGAAAGGAAAGGAAACTATAGGCAAGCAAGAAAATAAAAGGAAAGGAAAGGATATACATGGAAAGGAAAGTCAAAGAAAGGAAAAGAAAGGAAAGAAAGGCAAGGCAAGGAAAGGAAAGGTAAGACATGCAAATACAAGGAAAGGTAAGGAAAGGAAAGGAAAGGTAGGGTAAATAAAATAAAGAGAAGGAAATGCAAGGTAAGGAAATAAAAGTTAAGGAAATTCAAGGAAATCCAAGCCAATACAAGGTAGGAAAAGGAAACACAAGGCTAGGAAAGAAAGGAAAGGAAAGAGAAGCCAAGGAAAATCAAGGTAATACATGGAAAGTAAAGTAAATGTAAGGAAAGGAAAGGAAATGCAAGGCAAGGTAAGTAAAGAAAAGGTAAGGTAAGACATCCCAAGGAAAGGAAATCCAAGGCGAGGTGGGGAAAGGAAAGGAAAGAATAGGCAAGCAAGACAAGGAAAGGAAAGGGAAGGTAAAACATAGAAAGGAAAAGAAAGGAAAGAAAAGCCAAGGTGAGTCAAGGAAAGAAGAGGAAAGGATAGGTAAGAAATGGAAATTCAAGGAAAGGTAAGGAAATAAAAGACAAGGAAAAGTAAGGAAAAGATAGGAAGCCCAAGCCAATACAAGTTAGGGAAAGGAAAGGAAAGGGTAGGAAAGCAACACAATCAAAGGCAAGGCATGGCAACCTGAGACAAGGTAGGGAAAGACAAGGAAAGTCTAGGAAATAAATGAAATCAAAGTCAAGGCAAGGCTAAGTAAGAAAGGAAAGAAAAGGAAAGGAAAGTCTAGGAAAGAAAGGAAAGGAAAGGAAAGGATAGAAATAGTTTTCTAACAATAAAAAAGAACCACAAAATACAAGAATATCAAAAAAACTATAAAATAAAGCCAAAATTTCAATTATTGATAAATCTGAAATATTTGTTCAGTTATTCCTTTTACATACCTATGGTCATTCAATTAGCCCACAGAGATCACTTCTAATACTAATGGTCTCAATTAACTTTGCATCCTCAGAGTAAGGCAAGAAGTATCATACCTTTTATGAGTTCTACTTAGCATTGTTTGTAGTTGTAGGTTTGTACCAACAACCAAGTTTGTAAAGTGGTATACAACTTCACCTAGTATATAATATTGAAATACATAACCACTTTTCTTTCGTCTTCTTTCATCCTATGTCAAATATTATCCTTCAATAACAATTGATCCAATCGGAAATTAAATGCCTTCGAAGTTTTTTATTGATCGCATGAGGGTCTAATTTCCCTATAAGAAGCGTGCCAACCAATTGTCAATTCCACATTCATTACCTCTCAGGAAGGCCACTACATATATGTTCCCCACAAAAAGCAGATCTCCAACACGTGAGTCCACTAAATGACCAAAGCATAAAACATTGATGCTAGTTATTCAAAATTTAATAGAAGGTTTCATGGAACTTGGAAGTACGATATTTGAGCCATGATAACAATCTGCTAAAATATTTGATTGGTCCTCCTCCAATTGGGACAATTCCATAGTTATACCTTGACCCGTGGGTAGTGATGCATGATCCCATCTATCAACCCAATTTTTGGATTCACAATCATCCCATTCATTACTACTACATGAATAATAGAAGAAAGAGATTTTTCTCATCCTTATTTCAAATATTGCATTTCCTGATGTTTGAACTAAATGGATTCCATGAGTGCCCTAGATTATTTTTCATTCGTATTATTGTGATCGATCTACATTAACCACCTCTAAAAAATATCTATGTACATGTCCTTTCATGGGTTTTTTTTCTTCACGAGTTCTTGTTCCCTCTCCCATTACTGAAGAACACCATTCAACAATGGATTTTTCATCTCAAAAGAGGGAAGTAGTTGTGAACTTCATTTCTTTCATGCATAAATCTATTTTGATGCATGTGTCTACTCCACAATTCTCCCCTTTCCTATTCCTAGACTTGAAATAGTTCCAAATATGTGATATCTTGAGTTTGTTTTTCAACATACACAACCATTGAAATACATGAGCATTTTTTATCTAGCCCACGCAACCATACGACCAAATACAATGTTGATCTATCTTTATTTTCTTCTCCTTAAGGTGATTGTAAAATAAATGAAAGCAATTTTGTATGTATCCTAAGTCATGGCACTAATCATCACTTATGTAGAAATGATACCCTTTCAATATAACTATGTTTTCTTCACTACTATCTAGTCCATGCTTATATGTGATATGGACCATTCTGTTGACCCACTATGAGTGTCAATATTGTCTTTGCATCTCATTTTTTGGTTGAAGGTGTTAGAACCTAAAGTCACCTCTGGATTGCGGCAAAGGTAATCCTGATACCCATTAGTTTTATATCTCATGATGAATGAATAAGGGTGGTTGAATGGGTGTAGACCCAAGAGAATATAGCTTTAACTCAGAATCCCAGACTAGGAAAAACATAAGCAAGAGAGGTCTTGATCTAACTCCAGTCAGGAAGTTGAGTTTAAAATGAGTAGAGGGAAGACTTGGTGAGAAAATGTAAGAGTCTTCTATGGACATCCGGTCTTCCAACAACCTAAGGAAGAAAAGATTCAAGAACAATATCCTCTTCAACCCAAAGTTTCATACACTAAGATATGCCTAAATGACATAGATATAACAACATGATGATCAAACCTACATCACAATGCTACTATAAAAACTCAACTAGATCCTCCAATTCCAAGCTACTTAGTGTAAGAGGGAAAAGATAACATGGGAAACTGATTAAAACTAGTGAAAATATTGCAGTTATCAAACATACATCACAACAACATAACTACCCTCGACTGGATCCTCCAATTCTGAGTGTTTTAACATAGTTGTTTACAGAGATATGGAAAAAAGATGACTTTCATTAAACAATAAGTCTCAAATAAAGATGCATAACCAGAGGAACCAATGCTTCCTCAAAACTTTACAATACAGGAGCCTAGCTCAACCATCGACGACCCTTAAAAAATATCAAAATTGAGTATAAATACTCGGAACTACTCATGTCCCTTAGGGATCGATTGGACCACTGCATTCAAAGATTTGCATTTCTTCCTTCTCCTGTTAGACTGCACAAGTTTTCCTCTGTCATACATGAACTTAAAACAATATGGAATTTGTAGGAAAACCCATTTACAGAGGAGATCTGGGCTGTTAGCTAGCCGCCACAACCATCCTTTCTTGATTTCCATTAATGGGGTGAAACGAGGCTTCAACCACCACCCCCTATTTCCATTAACTTCCTTCATTGGGATCGGGATGAGTTCTGACATCCATGAATTCCCCAGGTGGTGCCTTGACTTCTTCAAATCAATCTCAGTGCTTCGATCCCTGCTGCTCTTCTTCTGTAATCAATACATACACTTTCGGCCCTTTGGTGCAACTCCTTTCCATAGTTCCACACAACCTCGGGCCATGACCCTATGCTCATCCCCTATAAAATTTTGGGACTTCGCATATTGGGATTTCAAACTCCCCTTGATTCACAACATCATGATGCCTAAAATCATGAAATGGTCATGTCCATATCGACAGTCAGATCCGCTCTAAAATTTATGACCAAGATTGCTTCCTCAAAGACCCCACGTCACCAGCTCTATGCGACAAGTTCTAATCTTCTTCTCGGACCCGCACACCATAGGGCCATGGGCTATGACCACGGGCCCATACTTTGAGTGCTTCGCGATTGAGCGTGTTAGGAGCTTGCATTGTGCTCCATGTTTAAGCCCCTGCTATCTAAAATAGTGATTTTGCGTTATCCATTTCCACATTCCCCTCTGATTTACATGCCCCACATCAAATTGTGATTATAGGAACACATACCATCAACACTCTTGGGAAGACTTCTGTTTGGTCCGGATCCTACACCATGCATCCCATGGAATGTACAACCTTTATTATTTCATTATTTTGCATGTTGTGAGTTTTCAGGACTCGCCCTCCTACTTTCCCGACTCAATAAATCGTGAAAATATGACCCAATGGTCTAGATCTCTGCCTTGATCAACAACTACAATATATATACTTAAACTACATTCTGTTCAAAATTTCGCATTTTGGGAGTCTTTGATGTGATCGACTCTTGACCTCTCGATTCATGAAATCACAACTATGTTGATCGTGTGCCACATGTCCCTCAGAAATAAACGGCCCAGATCTCACAATTTTGGGCCTTGGTATGATGTTAAATTTTGTGCAACTTTATAATCCCAATCGCTCAATGGCCGCTGATCTAATTTATCTGATGGATCTGATGGCTAAGAATGATCCTGTGCTTGATGGTTTTTCTCCAACTAGGTATGTGAGCGCCTTTGCATAATCGCACCCTGACTTTGGATAAAAATGCATATGGTGGGTTTTTAAACCCCTTTTATTGCATTTGGTTACCCAATGGCCAACTTCAAATGAAAAACATCCCCTTTCAATAATAATTTATAACATTAGGATCCATGGGGGATAGAGTCCTCACTGCGAGGCTCTAAGATCTCCTTTTGTAGTTTTAGTCACCTTCTATTGGGCTATGGAGTCAATCTTAAAATACACTATTGAAAATACAGGCCGAAAGTAAAAACAAAAATAAACACACATGCTCGAAGGAGATTATTTATGTACATTCCTAAACTACTAAATTTTACATAGTGCTAGGTGAAAGAAAACTTCCACCATATCCAATCTAGTAACTTCCCAAATGGAAGCTCCTTTACTCTGTCGGTGATCACTAGCATTTGATGCAACCACGATAATGGAACAATTACATCCTTTATCTTTCCTCCTAACACAGAGGTCAAGATAATGTTGGGTGGCTTCAAAACATGAAGGAAGTACAAATCCATGTACTCCTTCACATGCTCGTAGGCCAAATGGATAACTCCCAAAAATTTGCAACAGGTGGCCATCCCTGTTACACAAATTCTCACACATGGTTGAGTCTCTCTACTAGGTACATGAGGGTGATCATTCAATATAGGATAACTGATCTCAGGTGATGGATGTTCATTAATAGGTTTTGAACAGGAGATAAATTGCTCCTTCTGTTGCTCCTTTGGTTCTTATGGTTCTTCTTCTTGGCTCTCCCAAGGGTCAGATTCATAATCATAATAAACAGGACCCGTGGGAAAAATCTTCTCTTCATCTTGTTTCTTAGTGTCTTTGGCAGGTCTAGGAGGGGTGATTTCCTCAAGATAATATTGCTTAATGAACAGAGGATAAGGGCCAACAACCTGTTCTTGGAAATCCTGCACATCCAACTCATAACTTGATTCATAATTGTCATATGCAGGTTTCTCACTTCTCTGGTCGGTGAACTGTGATGTGGGGCTTTGATACTCTTCATCTAAATAATCCTCAAAGCTAGGGACAATAGGCCCAAGTGAAATGATCTACCGATTCTTTTTTCAGTCCCAAATGTAAACACATCATGGGAAATCTCATGAAGAAAAAGAGAAGAATCCTCCTCCACAATGGCTCATTCCTTTAAAATAGATACATCAGGCTTATGAGGGGAAAAAAATAATGTCTCTACCACCATGGAATCTTGAATAATACCCTCATCAGTAGGGCCACCAAGAACAACAACTTCAAGAATTAGAAAATCCTCTATATTTTCTTCAAAAAGGCAGCAGTCATGATCTACCTTCAACTCTTCTATCTCTGCAGAGAGATATTCTACCAACTCCATCAAGTCACCCAGAGAATCATCCTCTTCATGGTCCTCACCCTCACATCTTTCATAAGACACAACCACATCTTGATCATGGCCTTCATATTCCTCACAACAATTAGGACAGATTAACTCAGATGAATAGTTCCTTTGACAGTGCCTACTGAAGGCTGCATGAAACTCTCTCAGGGAGGAGATGTTAGCAAGGGGTAAAGAATGAGACCATTCACAAGCATCCCATGCTAATGAGAAAATGAACATTTTTAGTAATACATCATTGTTATGTATATCCCATTGATGCATGAGTTCATGAAATTCATGGAGATGATGAGGAGGGTTGTCCTCCACATGTCGTCCAAATATGGGAAAATAATCACCTCATTCATCCATAGTAGGGACAACATTAGGAAAACCAAGAACAACAAAAAAAGTAAAAGGAAAAAACCTTCAAGCTAGGATTTTGTCCATTTCGAAATAGTGGAGTCACCAAATGATCCCTCAACCATGGAGTTTCCAGGTGAATGATATGTAAAATGAGTGTGTCTGGCCTTTGTTCACCATCAAAGGCTAGATCTTATCATTGTTGTTCCCCAGAGAACTTCTCAATATGGGAAGGAAGTTGTTGAAAAAATTCTCGAGAAATCTCCTCTAGGTCATCTTTCAGGTGTGCTAGAAGTAGTTACACTGAAATAGTGGAGTGGAAACAATGGAGTCATCAGGTGCATAGTTTCAATCTTTGAAGTACTAATTTCTGATGCATGTTCAGAACTAGTAATCTTTGTTGTTCAATCCCAAGGAAAATTTTCAATTTCATCCCTGAAAACGGAGCCAAAAATGTTAGCACCAGAAGTCGCCTCTATATTTCGGAAGAGGTAAGCCTAATACCCATCAATTTTATATGTCACAATGAATGAATAAGGGTGTTCGAATGGGTGCAGACCCAAGAGAATATCACTTTAACTAAGAATCCCAGACCATGAAAAACATAAGAAAGTGAGGTCATGATCTAACTCCAGGAAGAATGTTGAGTTTAAAATGAGCAGAGGGAAGACTTGGTGAGAAAATGTAAGAGTCTTCTATGGAAATCTGGTCTTCCAACAGCCTAAGGAAGAAAAGCTTCAAGAACAAGATCTTCTTGGACCTGAAGTTTCAGACACTAAAATATTCCTAAACGACACAGTTGTAACAACGTGATGATCAAACCTACATCACAATGCTACTGTAACAAATTGACTGGATCCTCCAATTCCGAGCTACTTAGTGTAAGAGGGAAAGGTTAACACAATAAACAAATTAAAATTGGTGAAAATATTGTAGTGATCAAACCTACATCACAAAAACATAACTACCCTAGACTAGATCCTCCAATTCCGAGTGTTTTAATACAATTGTTTATAGAGATATGGAAAGAAGTTGACTTTCATTAAACAAGAAGTCTCAAGTATGGATGCATAACTAGAGGAACCAGTGCATCCTCAAAGCTTTACAATACATGAGCCTAGCTCAACCATCGACGACCCTTAAAAAATATCAAAATTGAGTATAAATACTCAGAACTGCTCATGGCCCTCAGGGATACGATAATACCACTGCATTCAAAGCTTTGTGTTTTCTCCTTATCCTGTTAGACTGAACATGTTTTCCTCTCTCATACGTGAAATTAAAATAGTATGGACTTTGCAGGAAAACCCATTTATAGAGGAGCTCTAGGTTGTCAGCTAGCCATGATCCGGATTATTTTCGGCACGAAATGAGATTGGAGATATAATAAAGAAATGCACAGAGATATCACATATATTCAATAATATAACATAAATGTATCAGATATGAAACCATAAACATGGATATACAGTAATACATGATTTCTATTAATGAAAGAAATGTACAGAGACTGTAAAAATACAGAGTGAAAGACTCACTAGAATGGTGGCAACTTATCTTTGAGAAGAGATGTGACGACTACTCGCATTCACAAGAATATGATTACAATGAGGCTCTGAAGGCCTTTTTACAATAAAAAAGAATTCCAAAATCCCTAGACATCCAAAAACCTAACCCTAGGATATGACGTGCCAAAAGTCATGTGGGCCCCGTTTCGGTAAGTTAGTACGTCAACTTCCCGGGGTCGTAACTTTTGCATATGATCTCCGTTTTAGGATTATGATATCTCATTGGAAAGGTATCATCAAGGAGATTCATTTTGGGGGCTCAATAATGCCTTCATATATCATTGAGAACCTCTATTTATAAAAAACCTTCATTTAGGCCCTCAAAATGGCCCTAGAAGTTAAAACCTGCTAAAAATAGTAAATTGCCAAAATTGCCAGAAAACTATTTTGAGCCAGTTGAAAAAGGTGAGTGGCCATCAATATCCACCTAGATCAATCCTCCCTACTTAGGAAGAAATGGTCTCCATTGCATTGATTTCCCAGGGGAGAGGGAAAAGCATTTGTTGGATCTGCATCTTGGTGAGTTGCTTGTATTGTTGGAGACGTTGCATTGCTTAGTTTGTGGAAGCTTTTCATGAACCTGTTGAAGCTGAGGTTGTTAAACAAGTTGATATACATGAGAGGAAGGTGTGAAGAAGGAATATTTGTGCTTTGTTGCAACCTTGTCGACCTGCTTCTGTTGGATAAAAGGTGTAGGGGGCGAGACTATAGTGGTTGTAGTGTCCTTTTGTTCCCCTTTTGAACAGATTGTGAAGAAGCTGAATTTTGTAGTATGAGATACTACCTTGTGACACTTTTTAGGTGGAACAATAGTTGGAACTACTTCTAGTATTCTGTAGAGATGACCCCCCAATAACAATGTCACTAAGGGGTTGAGACTCATAAAAAACATGGTGTCTCCACATATATGGTTGTCCCAAGAGAAAATCACAGACATCCAGTGGGGCAAAATCACATAATACCTCATCCTTGAAGGGTTGGATGCCATATAACAATCGACATTGTTGGATGACATGGAGATCTCGTCCTTGCCGAAGCCACCCAATGTTGTATGGTTGTGGGTGTGGTGTTGTCGACAATCCCAACTGTTTGATGACCTTTGGTGAGATGAGGTTTTCCTAGCTTTTGATATCAACAATAAAATGCAGCAGTGTCCCCTTCACCCACATCTATGAATGAAAAAGGTGCCCCCCCTCTTTAGGATTTGTTGGTTCTTCTAGTTGAATATTTGTGGTTGTGACAATAGAAGTGGGGTCTGCATAAATGATCTATCCTTTACCAGTATTTTTAGAATCAGATTTAGAATCAAGTTTTGACTCCTTGTCTTTGATCTCGGCCACCAATGATTGTTTTGAGTGAAATTCATTGGTGTTGTGCCAGGGGCTTTTGTGGAAATCACACCATTTTCCAGTGTCCTTCTTTGTCTTCCTGTGGCCCTTATTTTCTTGTGTCTTGGACTGGTTTTCGGGAGACTGTTTGTTAGGGCCGTCTTTGTCATACTTTGGTTGTTCTGGATTTGCAGACTCGAATTCCTATTTGTTCTAGTGCTTAAATTTCTTCTCAATTTTAACAGCATATCGATAAGCAGCACCGAGTGATGAGATGTCCAAAAAATCCATTTTAGTCTAGATGTATCTATGTAGAGCCCCACGGTATTTCAAAACCAAATGTCACTTGGAGTCTTTGATACCCAGATTGGTGTGCAAGGTATGGAAGGTATTGGTGAACTCTGAAACTTCTTGGCCCCTCTCTTGCCACTGTGTGGTCCATCTCATGTACTGGTCCTCATAGTTGCCAACAGGGTAATACTATTCTTTTACCACATCCACAAAAAAATCCCAAGTGGGATCGGCCCCATATATTCTAGACTCCTTTATGGAAGTTTTCTCCCAGTAAGTTTCCCACCAATTTTTGACATGAGGGAGAGCTTTAAGGAGTGCGAAGGTGATCTATTCTTTGTCGAAAAAATTGTGAATAGAGAAATAAAATTCTAGCAGAGTCAACCATTTTTCTAGGGCTTCTGCATCTATTTGTCCTTCAAATATAGGAATATCAAAATTAACTTGTACCTTGAAAGGAAAGGTTCCTCCAAAGTGGCCGCTTGATGAAGATGTGTCTGATGCTATCGATAGAAGTTTAAGGATGTGGGGAAAATTCTCCATCATTTCGTCCCTTTGTTGTGTGAGAGCTTGCTCAAGCAACAGATTGATAGGATCGTCTACTATGTCATTTTTCTTTTCTTCCGCCATTGAGGGTTTCTTGGGTGTGTGAGAGAGATTATTTTCAAGAGATATAGGCTCGAGACCAAAGTTTCTATACTCGAACGTCGTCAGGGACATGCACTGAAAAAACGATCAAGAGCAACCTTCTCTGATACCACTAATCCAGATTATTTTTGGCACGAAATGAGATCAGAGATATAATAAAAAAATGCACAGAGATATCACATATATTCAATAATATAACAGAAATGTATCAGATATGCAACCATAAAAACAAATATGCAGTAATACATGATTTCTATTAATGAAAAAAATGTACAGAGATTGTAAAAATATAGAGTGAAAGACTCGCTAGAATGGTGGCAGCTTATCTCTAAGAAGAGATGGGATGGCTACTCGCATTCGCATGAAGATGATTACAATGAGGCCACAAAGGACTTTTTACAATAAAAAGGAATTGAAAAAACCATAGAAATCCAAAAACCTAACCCTAGGAGATGAAGCGCCAAAATTCATGTTGGCCCCGTTGGGGTAAGTTAGTACATCAACTTCCCGGGATCGTAACTTTTGCATACTATCTCCATTTTAGGCGTATGATAGCTCATTGGAAAGGTATCATCAAGGATATTAATTTTTAGGGATCAATAATGCCTTTTGATACCATTGAGAACATATATCTATAAAAATATTCATTTAGGCCTTTAAAATGGCCTCAAAAGTTAAGACTTGCTAAAAATAGTAAATTGCCAAAATTGCTAGAAAACTATTTTGAGCTAGTCGGAAAAGGTGGTGGCCACTGATATCCACCAGGATCAAGACACCATGACCATCCTTTCCTGATTTCCATTAATGGGGTGAAACGAGGCTTCAACCACCACACCCTATTTCCATTAACTACCTTCATTGGGATCAGGATGAGTTCTAACATCCATGAATGCCCCAGGTGGCACCCTGACTTCTTCAAATCAATCTATGCACTTCAAGCCCTACTACTCTTCTTCTTCCATCAATACATGCGCTTTTGTCCCTTTGGCGCAGCTCCTTTCCATCATTCCACATGACCTTGGGCCATGGCCCTCTGCTTATCCCCTATAACATTTCAGAACTTCACATATCAGGAGTTCTCACACCCCTTGATTCACAACATCGTGATGCCCAAAATCAAGAAATGGTCATATCCAGATCAACGGTCAGATCTTCTCTAAAATTTATGGCCAATATTGCTTCCCCAAAGACCCCACATCACCATCTCTACGCATGAGGTGCTATTATTCTTCCCAGACCCGCACACCATAGGGCCACATGCTATGACCATGGGCCAAAACTTTGAGCGCTTCACGATTTCACGTGTCAAGAGCTTACGTTGTGCTCTATACTTGAACCTTCGATATGAAAAATCACGATTTCACATTATCTACTGCCACGTGCCCCTCTGCCTTAGACGAACCAGATCAAATTGTCATTGTGGGACCACATACCATCGAAAATCCTAGGAATACTTTTCTTTGGCCCGGATCATGCGCCATGCATCCCCTGGAATGGACGACCCTGATTATTTCATGATTTCTCATGTTGCAAGTTTTCATGATTTTCCCTCCTACTTTCCTGACTCACAAAATCATGAAAAGATGACCCAACAGTCCAGATCTTTCCCTTGATCAACGACTGCGATCTTTTTGCGATTTCGCATTTCGGGAGTCTCTGATGTGATCGAATATCGACCTCCTGATTCACAAAATCATGAATATGTTGATCGTGCACCACATGTTCCTCTGAAGTGAACGACCCGTATCTCATGATTTTGGGCTTTGGTTTGATGCTAAAATTTGCACAACTCTATAATCCCAATCGCCCGATGGTCGCCGATCTAATTTATCTGATGGATCCGAAGACTGAGACTGAGCCTGTGCTTGATGGATTTTCTTCGACTAGGTATGTGCACACCTTTGCATAATCATGCCCTGAATTTGGATAAAAATGCATATGGTGGGTTTTTAAATCCTTTTTTTCACATTTGGTTACCCAATGGAAAACATCAAAGGAAAAACATCCCCTTGCAAGAACAAGTGCTAATAGAAGGGTGTAGTTAGAAAAAAATAAACCATTTATAAGGCAGTACCAATGATAATTGTGTCTCTACATATTCTAAAATGCTCATTCTACCATCGATCCACATGGACATGTTGAACATAATGTCGTGTCTTTTTTACGAATTTCTTGACGAAGTCATATACTCGTACCAAGGAAGTCACCAATTGTATCTTTTTTCTTTTCTTCCCTCCATCACTATCATATGTGACATATTTGAAGCTTTGTAAGGAAACCTCCTTCCTCCCCAATTCATACTCATTGCTTACATGGATGCACTTTCCCAGTAATTTGATTCCACCACACCTGGGGCATGTCCCATCTAAGATTTTTTTTTGATAAAATGTACAACTCTTTGGCCTTGTACACAATATGTTGTGAATACAGTTTCTATATGATGATAGAGATAATATAACTAGGCATTCTTTCACAAGGGTGTTATTCAATACACAATGTGTGTGTGTGTGTGTGTGTGTGTGTGTGTGTGTGTGTGTGTGATAATAATAACCATACTCAATGTGATATCTAGAACAACATGTGTTACTAATTGTGTTTATTTGAACATACCAAGACTTTCATTTATGGAAAGATCTTTGGCCCAAGTTTTTTTTTTTGACAAAAATGGTTATGTTGCATTAAGCGGCATTCTGGCAAGCCAGAATCAGAAAGTTACAAATCTGAAGAAGGTTGGTGACCTCTAACAATACTGCCAACCTTCTTGTGAATGTCTTGGAAGACCAATCCCCTCTTAAGTGCACTATGTATTGTCACGAATCTCTTATACAATTGTGTCTGTGTTATTTCAAGAAATTGTTTAATATTGGGTTCATGGTCCCTAGATCCCCTTCACAATTTTAGTACATATTTTTGGTTGGAAGAAGGCCTAGTGTTCTCATGCCAGAAAGTATGTACTAGTCACTTAACAAATCCAATTAAATTCACGTTAGAATGAGGTAGCCTACTAGTGAAGGCCCAAAAAAATTTTGGGCCACCTTTTTCGAGCCTATATCATCTATTAGAATACTTTCTAAGGGTTTTGATATTTCATTTAATGAGATGAGAGGTTTGTTGGAGAAAATGTTGTTTTCTTGTGATCTTGCTAACAATTGATTGTGATAAGACACATCGGGCTACATTATGGTCTTTAGAATGAGATTTCTAACAAATTTTTTAAAAACATCCACAAGGTTTCTAACAATATGATGAGTTGTTTATAATATTTTGACTATTTTAATGCCTTAAATTCTCCTAACAATAGTTGAAATTCTATATTTTATCAAAGACAAAAGTAATTGAAATTTAGCAGCAACAAATTTTGGTTCAAAATATTCTTTAATGATTTTATAAGAATGATAATGAATATTCCAGTTAGGTAACTTGCTAGACCACTTTCATCCACCTGAATTTGTTTAGGATTTCTTTGCTGCACATTACTCAATATAGGTAGGGACGATGAAATCGTATTCTGACACTCTTGACCTCTCTATTGTGGTGTTAACAATGTTGCAGTTCTTTCCCCCTGAATCATTGACAAATAAATTATGGGGGGAGAGTGGACATGCCCATGACTAGTTTTTGGAATGTATGACTATCCAACAAGAGGTTGCACCACAATAAATTCTTCACTAGAATGTTGTGCACATGTTTCCTCTCTAATTTCATTCATTTTATAATTAGCTCCAAGAAAATCCTCCATCATCTAGTCATCCAAAACAACTTTTCTTGATGATATAGTGATTTGAGGTACAATATAAGTCTGAACTTGATTGGTCTCTACTAAAATACTGTGCTTTTATTTTGGTGATGGAATATAAACAAAAATGACATATGTTTCTCTAGAAATTGGATTGGAATCTTCTGAAAGCCTTCATTTTGACATACATAACCTTGCATTTTCTCTTTCTTCATTTACCATTCAATGGGTTTTTCTTTCCTCAAATACTTTCTACCTCGATTTCATAGGTTCCCCATATTTAAAGAGTAAAATTGTCTTCCAAGCACACCACAACAAATTTGTCTTGGTATTACACAAGAAGAAACAATTAACAATTACAATTAAAATTAAAATTGCACAAATTTGTCTTGGTATTACACAAGAAGACACAACTAACAATTCCAATTCCAATTGGACAATTTTTTCTTCGTATTACACAAGACACAATTAACAATTTCAATTCCAGATGGACTAATTTGTCTTGGTATTACACAAGAAGACACAACTGACCATTACAATTGGAAAAATTTTCCTTGGTATTACACAACTAACAATTCCAATTCGACAAATTTGTCTTGGTATTACACAAGAAGACACAACTAAAAATTCCAATTCCAATTGGAAAATTTTGTCTTGGCATTACAAAAGAAGGCACAACAAACAATTCCAATTGGACAAAGTTTTCTTGGTATCACACAAAAAGACAACTAACAATTCCAATTCCAATTGGACAAATTTGTCTTGGTATTACACAAGAGATGGATGAATGTGAGTGTGTTTGGCACATTAAAATTCACAACAATAATGCATGTGCATTATGGATAGACAGGGATGTGTTCCAAGCACACTCAAGCTCAAGGATTTCAAGTCAAAAGAGAGTTTTCATTCTCTCAATGCAACAGATATAACATTTATTGCAGACCAAACAAATTTATGAATAAATATGTATAGGGGTTTGGGGACAACTAGGACATAAGGGCTTAAGATTGAAATTGTTTTGAATCATGGATAAATGGTTATAGAACCAAGATGGAGGTGCAAGGGTTGTTGGGCCTTCAACAAGAGGTATACACATAGTGCATTTAGGGATTTGGTGTGGAGGGCATTAAGGTTCGATTATAGGTTATTCCTAATATTATATGGAGCTAGGGGGGTCTTGTTCATGGTCTAGTTCTAGGTCATGTTCATGGTCATAGTATAGGTAAAGGTCATGGTCTAGGTCATGTTCATGGTATAGGTGTAGGTCATGGTATATATCTATCTCTATTTCTATGTCCTAGTCTAGGTCATGGTATAGGTATATTTATAGGTTTATGTCATGGCCTAGGTCATGGTCATCATATAGGTATAGGTCATGGTATATGGTGTAGGTCATGGTATATGTTCTAGGTCTAGGTATTACCATTCCTTTTCATGTCTATGTCTAGGTCTAGGTATTGACATGTCTAGGTCAAGGCCATTTCTTTCGTTGTGATGTACCAAAATATATATAGTGTGTGAGATTATGAGAGGGAGATAGAGGAATATATAAAGTGGGGGTAGAGAGAGAGTTTATGAGAGTGTGAGAGGAAGAGAGAGGAAGACATAGAGGGAGGGTGGAGAGAGAGGAATATAAAGAGTGTGATAGAGGGAGAGAGGAAGACAAAGAGAGTCTGTGAGAGTGAGGGAGAGGTAGATAGAGAGGGGAGGTATAGAGAGAGAGTGAGAGGTAAAGAGAGAAAGGGTGGAAAAGTGAGTGATAGAGAGGGAAGGGGATATAAAGTGATGGGGAACAAGGAGTATATGTAGGAGAGAGAGGAGAGAGAGTGGGAGAGAGAGAGGGAGGAGGGGGCATATAGAGAGAGTGTGTGAGAGTGTGAGAGGGGGAGAGGGGAAGAGAAAGAGAGTGTGTGAGAGTGTGAGAGAGGAATATAAAGAGAGAGTGTGAGAGTGTGATATGGAGAGATATGAAGATGGAGAGATTGTGTGAGAGTGAGGGAGATAGAGACAAAGAATGGGTGGTAGAGAGAGAGATTTAAAGGCAAAGGGAGGTAGGGTGGGTGATAGAG
>JZKD02S2111339.1:1301964-1356211 GCA_000966675.3 Picea glauca
GAGAGAGAGAGAGAGAGAGAGAGAGAGTTAATGAGAAATAAGAATTAGGATATATATATATATATATATATATATATAAATTAATATTTTCTACTAATTTTAATCTAGTTTTTTCTTCGTATGTATCAAAATCCTAGAAAACATACATCTTTGATTTCTTCTATAACATATTTTCGGATTAACCATTCCTAAAATGAGTTATATATTGCACTAAAAGAGATTGATATACTATGAAATATATATGTAGGCTCGACATTCCAAGTGTTGGAATATTAAATAATATTGAGAGGGGGGGGTGAATCAATATTAGGAACGTTTTACCATTTTTAACCACAACATGTAAGAATTAAGTTATCAACAATTTATCACTTATTATTACATTCAAGATATCATAAACATATAACCATAGATACACATTGCACAATAATTTTATGTGGAAACCCAAATGGGAGAAAACCGTGGAACACTTTTTAATGTATCAAAAGATTACATCCACTGGAAGCACCAACTTCCAAAAATTCTTCAACGACAACTAGAAGGAGGTACCAACCCCCTAGTTTATAGGATCCAACTTGAAGGAAGCTACAACTCACTAAATTATCTAGATTCAACTAGAAGGAGGCTCGAACCCGATTTTCTTTCCCCTTCCTTCCTCTCTTAAATATAAATAAGAGATTAAACATATCATGTTACTGTCACTAATACTGATACATAATCATCATCAAAACTAGTTCAACCCCAATAACCACATAAATATTATGCCAAGATCTCCAAAATTTCCCCCAAATTATATGCCCAAAATCACTAAGATATGCCTCAAGCATGTACACAAACCTCCAATATGTGCCTCAAAGGAATATATAAAGAAATACATTTCATCATGTGAGAACCATAATGCATGAGATCTTATATCATCAAACCTTCCTAAACTTCAACATTTACAAAAGAGCATCTTCTTCAAACTCTTTCTCAACCTCATGATATTGGACTAGCCAATGAGAGGGGCCTTGCATGGTGAGTCTTCGAAAACCAAAAGTGTCCTCGTGATACACCCTATACTTGACACATGGGGGTCACCTTAGATAGGGTTTCCTGAAAACACTTATCACATCTGTAGCTCCGAGAACTTCATCCTTCACAGAACTTTGCTATTTCTCTTGCGCTAAGAGATCACAAGGTTCCTTGATAAAAAGGAGAGGATATCGATGTTTATTTATATTCTTCCAAGTACCTACTTTAATTGTCTTTAGGGATGACCTATAGATTCTTCTTTGCAACCATTTTTATCCTTTACTTGATTTTGGGGCGGACTTATAAATTATACTTTCCAACCGTTTAGGGAAAATTTTTACATGATCATATTTAAGAGGGCATATCTCCTCAACTGTGAGGAACCACATGGCATGCCACCTATTTTTTGAAATGGATTTATGAGTAATATTAATCCTTGGAGTTTTTTCATTCAATTGTAATTTCCTTCATACTCTTTTTCTTCAAACAAATCTGGGATCCATGACCACACCTCAGGGGCTTCCTGACCATATTTGCAAGGCATCTTGACCATACCTTGTAAATTATTAACAACTAGGGATTCTTGTAGGATTCTTCAAAGAATATTCCTTTGAGGTCCATGCTTAGATATGTTCCATAAGGGGATCACTTTGGATAATCCTTTAAATAAATTCATCACTTCTAGGAGATTCTAGACCTCCTTCAGGGATTCTTCTAGGGTTGACATCAATGCCAACCAATTTTCCAACAATAACCCCCTTTGGCATTGATGGCAACACTCATACTCCCCATGTCTTCATGCTTTTGATATTTCTCTCTCCCTTTGACATCAATGGTAAAGGCTAACTCCCACTATAGATCCCCCTCCCCCCTATATTCTTTGTAAAATGTCATGTGGATCAATGTGGGGAAGGAACTACTCCCAATTTTGTCGAAGATACTCAAAGGTATCCCTTGGGAGAGGTTTGGTGAAGATATATACAATATTTTATTTTGTCCCAATGCAATCCAACTTGATATTCTTTTCTATGACTTGTTCCCATAAAAGGTGGAACTTGATAGGAATATGTTTGGGTTTGGAATCCTTCAATAGACTCTTGGAGATGCTTATAGCAATGGTATTGTCATAGAATATTGAAATAGGCTTGTAATATTTTACTTGTATGTCTTGTAGGGTTTTCTTCATCCAAAGGACCTCAGTGCAACATGCAACTAATACAATATATTCTTCTTCTTCTATGGATAAGGATACTGAAGAATGCTTCTTTCTCAATGAGGACACCATAAAATCACCCAAGTAGAAGGTTTCTCCACTGGTACTTCTTCTATGATCAATGTTTCTTTCCCAATCTACATCTGTGTATGTAACCATAGTCATCTCATTCCCTTTTGAATACCACAGTCCAAGCTCTATTGTTCCTTTGAGATATTTGAAGATCCTCTTTACTCCCATAACATGGTTTCCTTCGGTGCTACTTGAAATATTTCAACCTGTCCAACTACTTTCATCACATATGTTCTTGAGGAAGTCACATAGAGTAGGATTCCAATCATCGATCTATAGTTTCTATGATATGATTATTTATATTCATCATCTTTTCACAACTTGCAACCGGTCACCATAGGACTACTCAGGTTTGCAATATTCCATTCTGAACTTCATAAACATTTATTTTATGTACTTGGTTTAGGAGATGAAGATATCTTCATCTAACTGAGATATATGGAGTCCCAAGAATACATTCAATATCACTGAGTAGGTACATTTCAAACTCACTCTACATGTCCTTGGAAAACTTATGATTCAACCTGTCATCATCACTTCCAAATATGATGTCATCCACATATAATTCAATGATAAGTATGTTGTCCTGATTCACTTTTATGTAGATATTTCTTTATTCATTTCCCTTTATGAATCCTTGTTGTTGTAAGTACTTGTTCAATCTCGAATATCGGGCTCTAGGGGCTTGTTTGAGTCCATACATAGCTTTCTTCAATATGCAAACATGATATTCCCTTTATGATAGTAAAAACCATTATGGTTTTCGATGTAGAATTCTTCTTCTAATTCACCATTTATAAATTTTGATTTTATGTCCATCTGATAGACTGTGATTCTTTTGGAACATGAAAAGGCCAATATCATCCTAATTGATTCCATTCTAGAAACAAGAGAAAAGGTTTCTTCAAATACTATTCCTTCAACTTGAGCATATCCCTTGCATACTAACCTTTATTTTTTTCTGGTTACATCTCCATATTCATTTAGTTTGTTTCTAAACAACCATTTTGTACCAATCACATTTTTTTCCTTAGGTATTGAAGCTAGTTCTCATGTCTCATTCTTCTTTCTTTGATTTTGGTTTCTTCTCTTATGGTTCCTCTTCTTCATTTTCTTCCTTCTCTTTTGAATTTTTTTTTTCTTTTCTGGTCTTCACCACATTTGTTTCATCAATATTTACATTGATGATATCCACTATTTGTTGAGTCTTAGGTTGTGGCATTTGTATGCCTTGATTTTGCTTGAGTATCTAACCAGTATTCCTTCATCAACCCAAGAGTCAAATTTTCAAATCTTATTGTCTTCTCTTTTTATGTAATGTTTTTTTCCAAACACTCTAAAGTGATTGACATTCACCATTATTCCCTTCCATAGCTCATATGGAGTCTTGTCATTGTTACTTCTAATAATTACTTTGTTCAATATATGAATAATTCTATGTACTTCTTGTACCCAAAACATCTCACCTTGCTTGGAATATTTCAACATGGTTCTAGTCATTTCCTATACATTTTTTTTCTTCCTTATAACGACTCCATTTCGCTAGGGTGTCCTAGCTATTGAGAATTGTATTTTTATTTCATGCTCGTCACGGAAATCCTAGAATTATTTTGAGGTGAACTCACCTCCACTTTCTGATCTCAAGCACTTGATTTTAAAATCAGTCTCATTTTCAAACATCTCTTTGAATATCCTAAGATATTCAAACACCTCTATTGTTTTATTGAGAAAACAGACTACGATCATTCTTGTATAATCACGAATAAGTAGCATGAACTATTGTTCACCATTCAACCCTTTTTTTTCTCATCGGTCTACATATATCAGTGTTTACAATATCCAATGGTTTATTGTTAGAGTAATTTTTCTTGATCTCAGTTCTTATTTGTCTCCCATGTTGGCAGTGCTTGCACGAAGTGATTGTTGTCTTTGAAATTCCAGGAATTTCTCTCACCACTTCCTTTCTGCTGATTTTGAAAAGATTGTCATAGTTCATATGGCCCATTATTAAGTGCCAACACCAACTTTAATCTTCCCTTCCCAATAAACATCTTTCCTTTATGATCTCATTTTATATGTATATGTTTTTTGGAGTCCTTATTGTTGTCACCACCAATATGCTTGATCCTTCTTTCCTTATCTAACATTTCTTTGAGTTGAATAGAAGTGTATGTCCTTGGTCACACATTTGACTTACATTTAGTAGATTATGCTTCATATTATTGACAAGTAGGACATTTTCTACCATGGCATATTTTCTTCCAAACTTGATTGTGCCCTTTCCTATCATTTTGGATGATTTATCATTTCCAAATGAAATTTATCCATCTCTTTCTTTATTTAGAGTTACAAATATATCCTTGTCCCCTGTCACATGCTTTGAAAAATAATTGTCAACTTACCAATCACTTTTTCTACTTTGGGCTTGTAGAGAAATCAAACATTTTTCAATGTTTAGTTTATCTGTAACACTCTTGTTTCCCCCAATATGTAATTAATCATATTTAATGATTTCCATGAAATGTCATGAAAACATTGTAAATGTATTAATGATCAATATAAAATTCGAACAACTGACTGTGGGGGTGAATCCTTGAGTATTTTACATGATATCATGAGAGGGATTAACGAGGAGAAGAAAGAGAGTTCATATGTAAAGAACCCAATTCACCTTGTTGAATAATGTGAAGGAAATGATCATATTTCCTTTAACTTTCCGTTGAAGCCAAACGGTTAATGGGAAGGGATTGGTAGTTGAAAAAATAACACCCTTAATGAATGTGGATATAGAAAATATGGCTAGGAGAGTAGAGGATGCCAACCAATGGTACAACAAAGTACTAGTTGTTTTGTCTAGGATTGACCCACAAAGTTCCTTCGGTCATAAGGAAGAGGACAGGTTGAGAAATTTCCTATAAGGGGCGTGCAAGAGAAGAATAAATGAGGGAAGATAGAGTAAGGTTCACGTCTGGAGGAGAGAAGTGATGTGTTTTGGGGCTTCATGAATTAGAGTTGTTGAAAGATAATGAGCTAGTAAGAACAAAGAATAACTTGATAGTATCATGTCTTGGTACGGGGGTGACATGTAGCTGAAGTGACTGACCATGTAGAGCCTATGTTTGGGTGGAAAGGTGGACACCCACAGTTAGTTGGATGGATACATCTTATGAATAGATAAGTATCTCATATACTCTATGTATTAGAATTAATGGTATGGATGGATGCATGTGATTGTGTGTAATCGTGTATACCTGGTCAATGGTATTGATATTGTTCTAATGGAAGTCATTGTACTCGCATAATAATACGTCTAAATTGAATTGCATGTGTCTTTCCTGTATAAGAAGGAGGACCCTACATTTTACCTTAGTGGATTAAATAAATAGTAAAATTTATTTCCTCTTGTGAACATAACTTCAGATATATCGATATGTTTGTGCCTCTTGGGCACATAGAAAAGTATTTCTATAGTGCATGTTGGAAAATAATTTTGGATGAGAAAAACTAAGTTTTGGGAAATGTGCCATAAAAAGGAAAGAGGAAAAGGGAGTACTGGAGCACACGATGATGCAATTTACATACCTGTATCAATTATAACATCTACAGAACCATGCTCTGGCCTCAGAATACACAACATAACTCATATTGAACACACAACAAACAATTCATTTACTGATGTTAATACTGAAATAGAATAAATTAATTACAACCACAAGAACGCATAGAGGTTGTGAATCCTTTCTTTTATTATTAATTTTCGAATGAATCTAGGAATACATATTTCTCACCAGACTAGATATGGTTATTGTGTTTTTATTCTACAACTAACACTATCTCTTCTCGATATCATCCTTGGTGGCTATCTCAGTCCCTTCCAATGGACCTGAGAGAAATCCTTGTTTCTTCTAGCTCAAAAATATAACCACAACATCTTTCTTCCTCCTCTTTTTATGTCATTTTTTTAAGTTTTTTTTATTCCCCTTCTATTGGAAAGATGAGTAGTCATGATTTTTCACTGCCAAGTCATTTTTCCAATTTGGTTTTGTTTCCTCTTCCTTCATCAATGATTTCCACTTGTTACTTAATCTTCACAAGCTACGTGGACTGAATTTGGAATCAAAACATTGAGTAGAAACACAAGAAATCCAACATGAATCTTGTAGTGTGGAGTCATAGTATAGGAGTTGCAACACCAATCTTGTAGCATGGAGTTGAAATGTAGGATTTGCAACAAGTTGCAGCACCAATCTTGTTGCGTGGAGCTGCAATGAGTTGCAACACTATCAATTGTAAGAAGGAGTAACAACACAAGTTTTTTAGTAGAGTTGTATCCATTCTTATTTTATTTAATTTAACTTGTGAAGAATTGAAATGTTTTTGGGTGATGCGGATTTCCCAGAACTAAAGATGCTCTTACATCAAACACCCTTGGTAAGAAAACAATGAGCTCCCAACTAATGTGGTTGTTGTTCTAGAAAATGAAGAGTTTCCTAAGTGCCTTTTTTCTTCTTATAAAACCCACGATGCATCATCAAATCCTCTATTTTTCCATTTGACTAACTATTCTAGATATTAGTTATTGCAAGTTTTTCTACCAATCCATGTGGCCAAAATTTCTTCCACTTCCTTAGCTTGCTTGACTAGTTTTTTTTCCCATCCGTCCAAGGTACTTTCATCATCACCATTTCTCTTTCATGGAAATCATATAGATAAACAAAATTGAATGTTGGAGATATATCGAACTTGTCTGGAGGTTCCAACTGATAAGCATTATCAAAACAAATCATGAAGATTTTGCATGGTCCTATCTTTTTATACTTAAGTTTGTTATAAGTACCTCTGGGAAATAGTTCCTTTTTCAAGTGATCCATGAATAACTCACCATCTTTAAATATTTTTTGTCTTCACTACAGGTCTATCCTTTGTTTATACTTTTTTTTTCATTCCTGTAGTTTTTGCTTCACCTTCACATGCAATTCATGCATAATGTCTACAACATCAATGGCAACAACACTCCTTTTATCTCCTAGATCTGATAAATCAACCAAATATAAAACCTCTTTAGGCGACATGCCATAAAAAATTTGGAATGGTCTCTTCCCATTAGATATGTTCATTGAATTGTTGTAAGTGAATTCAAATTATGCCAAACCTAAATCCCACTGACCATGATTTTTGCGACTCAAACTTCTCAATAAGTTTCCTAAAATTTGGTTCATCACCTTGGTTTTCCCATCGGTTTGGGGATGATAGGTCAAATTGTATAGAATCTTAGAACCCAATATTTTCTAAAGTGTCCTCCAAAAGTGACCAAGAAATTTTGTGTCTTTGTCTAAAGTAACACTCCCCAGTATTCCATGTGGAAACCACTTCATTAGCATCACTTGTCATGTCAAGCCCTTAGTCATCCGTTTTCTCTAGTCAAATGGTTTGACATGGCCACATTTTCATGTAACAGGATTTATAACCCACAAAATGCACCATCTATTAGGCCCTTGGGCTGCTACTCCTGGTCATGCACCTTGGTTGGTGGGGTTAGCTCTGCCGACTGGGCACTATCCCCAAAAAATATGAATACTCCAACTTAAATATAACTTATTCCATTTGTTTAAATAAACAAAAAATGTGGCAGGTTGGTTAGCACTTGTTCCAAATAATTGGGCTATGGAGGGGGTCCCATGTTCGATTCTTGTAGAGGAAAAACAATTTTTTGAACCGATCCACATTAGGCAAATCTAGGGTGCCAGGTGGTGCCCTCTAATTGGGTCGTCTGTCACCCTATGATTGGACCATATATTCCATTCACCAAAAAAATCAATGCATAATCAACACCATTTCACCGTCCTCTCATCCTGCCACATAACTATCATACAACCACATGTCATACCCTGAGCCTACAATGTCAGCATCTGTACTACCAAGTCACCTGCCCAGTCAGTTTCCATGTCAACATTTGTACTTCCACTTATCATGTGTACTACCACATGTTGGACTGTCAATGGGCCATGTCAGCATTCTATACATCCATGTGTCACATCTGTATAATTCCACATGTTAAATCCATGCAATGCCACGTGTCACATCCATACAATGCCATGTGTTACATTCGTACGATGCCATGTGTCAAATTTTGATTGGTTCACATCAGCCTTTGAAAATTCCAAAAAGGAGTTACACATGTCACCTACTTGTTCTACCATGTGACCCTGATGACATCATCATGATGTCATGCTGACTTACTACTAACATCAGCAATATGTCCTGTTGATTGTTGATTGTTGACCAGTTGAATTTTTTTCTTGTTTTGGAAATTGATCATAACAATATAACTTTCGCATATGGTGTCCATTTTTGGAAAACAATATATGGCCATAATCAACCCGCCAAGCCTGAAGCAATGGTGTTTCTTTTGTATGATTCCAAGAAATTTTATTTTTAGGCCTTCCTAGATCCATTTTAGATCATGCCTCCCCACTAAGACCTTTTGGTCCTCCAAAAGGATATTAACTAGTCATCAAGTGCGGGATAGGCCACCCCACTTGTCCTGTGTCTTTAAACTTTGTCCTGTCCACCTTTCACATCATAATAAATTGAAAAACAACCATGAGAACTGAAATCATATTGTTATCCACTTGACTTGTTCACATCTTACTGAAGCCACTACCATCCATATTGAAAACATTATCAACAATAACATCAGAAATATGATTGAAATGAAACCAATATGTTTGATTTGCTTGCACAAAATTAACTTATCTTGAAGAAAAGTATGATTGAATTCCAATTCTACAACCATATCATGGTCATGCTTACCATCAATTGATTTACATGGCACAATTATAGGTGTGTTTCTTGCATAATTTTTCTTCCTTAATTGTTCCATTGTTTGAAGAGATTGATTTTCTTTTAAGTGATGAACATGTACAACATATTCATTGCCTTATTTAGTTAATTAATATTGATTATGTTCCCTATAGAATATTTCTTTATGATCATACAAATAAGGGATCTCTAAGACCATTCCACATTCATTTAGTGGCACCACATCACACGTGACCTCATCCACAAACTTTGTTGAAATTGCAAACTTTAAAGTGCATTTCTTTGTTATGTGCAATTTATGATTATTTCTTATCCATTTAAGTGAGTAAGGTTTATGATGTAGCTTGGTTGTCAATCCAAATTTTTTAAACACTTCCTTTGAAATCAAGTTATATTGAGATCCATTATCTATCAATGTATCAATCTTAGTATGGTTCATTATGACCCTTATATGAAACAATTTACTTCTTGAATCAAAACCATCGCCAATTTTACCTGTCAAACCAATTGTTGTGATTTTAGACTCATCGCATAAATCATAACCCAAGTATATTGGTTGTGTTGTTGTTGCAACTATTTTCCTCCCTTTCCTTTCTTTGAACCACTTCAGTCTCTTCTCTGGGTGCAATTTCCAGCAATGTTCATGATCATGACCTTCTTTCTTGCAATGCTTGCAAGAGAGATTCTCTTCCTTCACGGTCATTGAACTTGATTTATTTCCATTCCCCTTTCATTTGTATTCTTTCCTTGAAGATGATTCCCCTGATACACAAACTCATATTTTCCCTACTTCAATGTATGTTTCTTGAACATAAACCTCAACAATATTAGTAGGTACAAACATAAATAAAGTGTTATGAATATGTGTAGGTAAACCTCATATATACTTCATAAGAGTTTCTTGTGTATGTAATGGAATATTTAACATTAATTCCATCTTACGAAATTCATTCGTGTATTCTTGCACCATTTTTCCTTTTCTTAGTTTAAGAAATTTTTATTCAATTAAATCCTTTTCCTTATAACCCAAAGGATACGACTTCTTCCTAAGTGCAAAAAAAATATATTTCCATGATGGAAATACATTACCAACTTGTTGAGTACCATGTTACAACTTACTCTGCCACCAGACGAGTGTTGTTCCTGCAAGACGAAGTGATGCCAACTTGATTTGGGTTTCCTCATATTTGATCTGTTTCACACCAGAATAAACTTCCATATGTCTAACCTAGTTATCAAACCTCTGAGCATTGACTTCACCATCATACACGGGAAATTTGAATTTCACATCAAGCTTAGCTAATGGAATATTGTGCTTATGTTTATGGGAATGTTTTCTTATGGTAGAAGTTGCACTTGTCCTTGAAGAAAAAGAATATGGAGCTGAAGGAGGAGGTTTAGGAGGGTCCTCTCCTTCTTCACTTTTGTCTTGTTTTGAATATTCCCCTTGGAAAGGCCTCTTTTGTTCCAAGTAATCATCATATAAGACCTTTATCATGCCTGACATGGAAAAGAATGTATTTTGAAACTTTATCTCATTCTGAGACATTCCTTCTTCAGATGCCATTTTCTCACTTTTAGAAGTCCTCTTTATTGACCCAATCTCTATATATCCTTCTACAATATCACCTTGATGATGACTTAGATTTTCCATGGTAATCATGCAAACTCAAACAACCAACTGTCAACCTGCTCTGATACCACTTGATCCAAAAATGAAATTTTAAAGACCTAGTTTAGTTTTAATCATGTGTTCAATTACCACTTAGGAATTAAGAGAAGAAAAAGACTTGATGAAATAATATTGCAGCCATCGTAAATAATGAAGACTAGAAAATAGAATTAAGGAACAAAAAGCCATAATAACAAGCTTGATAACGGAGTTTAGAAAGGTTGTCTACGTCTCTGGGCCTTTGTGTCAGTGGGCAGTGCTTTCTTATTAATATTTGATGCTTCAAAAGTACATCAGAAATGCATCAAACAGATTAAAAATTGGTCTAGCTATGTTTTTATCAATGCCAAGAATCCAACACAACTGACGACAATGCAAAAGGTTGGGCGTAGCTCCTAGAATTGGCCTCCAATTTTCGCTTCCTCAATGGATTCTCTGCATAAAAATGGGTTAGGATTCATGAATTATTCATCATTTATTATATTATAAAAATTTTAGGAATTTCAAAAACCTTTGGTTTATGTAGATTCTGATTTGGGGTTCACCTCCCAACTTCCTCCCAAGATCTGGCCTCAAACTTGGCTCTAGATCCCCCAATAATGGGCAAAATCCACAAAAATTAGGATAATAATCCCCCCAAAATTATATAATATAGTTATAAGACCCACAATTTGGAAAAATACATGCCATCCCCATTTCTCCAGGCTCTTGGTCATATGGGTGCACCAGTTGTCCAGGGCTTGGGTGGATATTAAGCCCCCGTGGCTTGGAAGTTGGGTTGAGCCCCTAGTCATCAGTTTTCTCTGGTCATATGGTTCCACATGGACATGTTTTCATGTAAAAAAAATTATACCCCACACAATGCACCATCCCTTAGGCCCTCAGGATGCTACTCCTGGTCATGTGCCTTGGTCGGTGGGGCTAGCCCTGCCGACCGGGTGCTATCTCCAAAAAATCTGTATACTCCAACTTAAATAAAATTTAGACCATTTTTTAAATAAGAAACAAAGGTGGAACGTTGGTTAGCTCTTGTTTTTAATACTTGGGCTATGGAGGAGTTCGCATGGTTCATTCTTGCAGAGGCAAAATGATTTTTTGAGCTGCCCCACTTTAGCCAAATCTGGGGTGCCATGTGGTGCCCTCTGATTGGGCCATGTGTCAACCTGTGATTGAATCTTACAATACAACCGTTGACATAGTTAATGCACAGTCAACACCATGTCACTTTCGTACAACCATGTGTCATACCCTAAGCCTGCCACTACAACATCCATTTTGCCAAGTCATCTTCCTAGTCAGTTGCCACGTTAGCATCTATATTGCCACATTTAATCCCTAATTCCATGTGTTAGATTGTCATTGGGCCATGTCAAAATTCTTTACATCCACGTTTCACATTCGTACAGTGCCACGTGTCGTGTCCATACTATGCCACATATCAAATTTGGATTGTTCGACATCAGCCTCGAAAAATGCCAAACATGAGTGACACATGTCACCTCCTCGTGCTTCCATGTGTCCTTGATGAAATCATCATGATTCCAATGTGATGTCATGCTAACGTACTAATGACTTCAACAGTATGACATGTTGACTGTTGACTTTGACCAATTGACATTTTTGCCTGTTTGGGAAATCGATCAGAACACGATAACATTCACATATGGTGTCCATTTTCGGAAAATATATATATATGGTCAGAATCAATGCGACGAGCCTGATGCAATGGATCTGGTTTCATCCTATTATGAGAACTTTGATTTTTAGGCCTTCCTGGATCCATTTTGGATCAGATTTCCCTAACCTATGCTTTAAAACAAAGGTATAACTTTGTAAAAAATCTACCCATCTAGAATGTTTCTGACTCAATTTACCTTGGTTATTTGTTAAATACCTGAGTAGATCTACAAATATAATCACCAAAAACACTAAATACACAATAGATCTATAGATAAATGTAAAATAAACCACACTTTTATTATAAGAAAACCCTTGAGGTAGGGAAACACCATGCAATGGATCCTATTATGGAAGGGATCCTCTCATGTTCACTTTCCTCTTAGAGGGGGATTCCTCTTATTGAGTTACCACTCCAAATGCAAAACTTCTCTTCATATCCTATTACATTTATTGAACCTATTTATATAGTTCTACCATCACCTAAGAACATTTTATAGGAGGAATCTTCTATAATCATAACCTTCCAAGAAGTCCTCTTACATTTATTATATCTAACTACCATAGTGGGATTTATTTAATAATATAGTGGAACTAGTCCACCTTACATTGAATGGCCTCCTCTACCTCTCTAGATACCTAACATTTCATCCTCTTTACAAAAGTGTTGTCCTCAATGCTTTTTATGAGGGTGTACAACCATATACCAGGGTCCCATGGATAAGTGTGGACCATAATGTTGAAGAATACTGGAGAACCAAGTTCCCATGTATAAATGTGAGACACCATGATGAAGTAGTCGAAATTCCACTGTGAATCTGGGTCCCATTTCCAAGTGCTCATATGAAATCCATGTTGAATATATTGGAACTTGGGAACCAACTGGAAATTATGCTCTAAATATTTACACATGTCATGTGGATCTAAATAAGAAGATCCATCCACATAGTGGGAAAGGGTCATAGCTGAATCCAGAAGGAATAATACCAATATAAATATGTAGGATGGACACTAGTAATCATAACTATCTCTTGATTTGTCACATTTATGTTCTCTACAAAAGGTGGAGTAGAGTCATCACATAAAATATGAACTTGGTTTTCATCCCAAAAATGAGAACTATCCATATACCAAGCATCACAATCGGCTTCAAAATCATACCAAGCATATAATTCTTGATTATATTCATCCCCAATGTCTTCCATAATATATCCCTTTTGTAGGAGAGCCAATGACAGTTGAATATTGTGATAACTGACTGTGTAGTCATGCAGACTATCCTTAATGCCTCACAGGTGGTCATGCATATCGAATTTGAGGGATTCAACCTTTCGTGGAATTTCCATGAGTTGAGAGTGCATATCCATTAGAAAAACCACATATAATGTACAAATAGAAAAATATTAAAATAATATATCCAATGGAATTTATCTAGTAGAAATCTAAACACCTTGTGCAAAGTTATGAACTCTGCAATCTTGTTGCCATCACAAAAAAACCCCAAAAATAACTGATTCTAAATCAACGATATCTTCACTTCCAAATCTTTGATTTGGGTGATTTTTTTTTTGAAATAAACTATTTTTGAAAGAGGACCTCATATATGTAATTTTGTTTATAGAAAATTCGGCCTCCAATTGCTACAGAAATAAAATAAAAATGTGTCATCGTTCATGGAGAAAAACCTGAAAATTTGCAGATTTTAAAATGTCGATAGCTTGACTTCCTAGAATCCGTTTAGGGAAATTATTTTTTTTAATTGGGTGTGTTTCTGAGAGGAACTCATAGATACAACCTGTTTTTGCAAATTTTGCATAAAAATATACAAAAAAAATTCAGAATGTCTCATCCCTCTTTTTCTTCTCCGAAAAAATCTGCAAAAATAAAAAACAATTGCCTACACTTATTGGCAAGGAAAGTGCTATGATACCAATTTTTAAGATACTGAGTACATATACAAATATAATCATCACAAATACTGAATAAACAATATATTCACAGAGAAATATAGAATAAACCACACTTTTATTATAGAAAACCCTTGAGGTAGGGAAACACCATACAATGGATCCTATTATGGAAGGGATCCTCCCCTGTTCACTTGCCTCTTCGAGGGGGATTCCTCCTATTGAGCTACCACTCCAAATAAAAAAATTCTCTTTATATCCCATTACATTACTTGAACCTCTTTATATAGTGCTACTATCACTTAAGAACATTCTAGAGGAGGAATCTTCTAGAAGCAGAACCTTCTAAAAAGTCCTCTTACATTTCTTATATCTAACTACCCATTTATTATAACTAACTACCATAGTGGGCCTTATTTAATAATATAGTGGAACAATCCACCTTAGACTGAATGGCCTCCACTACCTCTCTAGCTACCTAACATTGTTGATGTACTATAGTGCCTTGTGGTCAGTAAAAAAAACAAACTCCTTTGGAAGCAAGTAATGTTGCCACTTTTTCGAATCCTGGATGATAGAATAAAATCATTGATCATAAAAAAAGTATTTATTCCTTGTTTCATTCAAATTTTCACTAAAAAAGTCTATCATCATCCTTTCTTGGCTCAAAATTGCTCCAATTATTGTCCCACTTTCATCACACTCTACCTGAAATACCTTATTGAAATATGGAAATGCCAATAATCGTTGTTTTGTCACCCTTCTTTTCAAATCTTCAAATGACTTTGTTGTTGTTTCTATCCATTGAAATGTTCCTTTCTTCATGAATTTAGTAAGAGGCACACAAATCTTACTGAAATTTTGAATGAACTTACTATAGAAACTTGCTAGTCCATGGAAACTCTGCACGTCAAAGTGTAGTTAGGTGTCTTCCAATCCAAGATTTATTTTACCTTCTCGGGATCCATATTTAAACCTTATTTGGAAACCAAAAAACACAACTATACAATATAATTTTGTAAAAATGTACACTTCCTTATATTTATTAGTAATGCCTCCTCTTTCAATCATTGTAACACCTTCTTCACATGTTGCAGATGTTTCTCTTTGATCATACTGAAAATCAAAATGTCATCTAAATATATGAGAACAAATTTCCCAAAACCAATTTCATAATTTCGTTCATCAACCTCATGAATGCGCTAGGTGCATAAGTTAAACCAAAGGGCATAACTAACCACTCAAAGAACCCATATTTTGTCTTGAATTCTATTTTCCATTCATCACCTTCTCTTATCCAGATTTGATGATAACCACTCTTGAAATCAATCTTCGTGAAGTACTCAATTCCACTCAAATAGTCCATGAGATTATCCATTCTTAGTAAAGGAAACATGTACTTAATGGTAATTTTATTAATATCCCTCGAATATGTACACATCCGCCACTCACCATTCTTTTTCGATGTCAAAACTGTTGGAAATACATAGGACTCAAACTTTCTTGAGTTAACCCTTGGTCAAGTAACTCATGTACTTGTCTATTTACCTCTTCATTATCTATTGGAGTCATCCGATAAGGTTCCTTATTTAGAAAACTTGACCCTGTTATATCGTCAATCTAGTGTGATACACTTCTCAGTGGAGGTAATCCTGATGGAAAATAATCTGTTACAATTTAATCCTTAAATTCTTTCAACAAGTGTTGAATCTCGGCTGATACAAAGTCCCTCTTCTTTGTCTCTTGAATCCTTTTTGGAATTATGGCCAAGCAACAACCACTATGTTTCTTCTCTCTTAGAAATTCCTTAGAAAAACAAAACATGATTTGATTGTTGCTTCCATGCATATTCTTGTTATTACTGTCATTTATAATGTTGTTGTTACTGTTTTCCATCCTCTTATTGTTGTTATTGTCCATATTCTTTTCTAACATTGGTATCAACTTATAATGTTGGCCATCCTTGAGAAATTCATATGAATTCTCTCTACCATCATGGAATACCTTTCTATCAAGCATCCACGGCTTCCCAAGTAATACATGACATGAACCCATCTCTATCACATTGCATAAAACTTGTTCACCGAAACATCCAATCTGGAAACTCAATAAACATTATTTAGTCACAGTCACATGTTGTCCTTTTTGAAACCATGAAACTCAGTATGGAATGGGATGTGGAATATATTTAAATTTCAATTTTCTCATTACTTTAGTGGATACCAATTTTTTTGTACTCCTTCCATATATGACCAGATGACAACACTTATCACAAATTTTGCATTTAGTCTTGAGCACTCTCTTCCTTTGTTTAGGTTTTGTTGCTTCCCTTGTCACAGGATTGAGTAATATTCTTCTCAACATCAGGTTTTCTCATTGTTCTTACTAGACTACTTCCACATTCCCACCAACAATTGTTTCCTCATATACTTGGGTGACTTGCCTCCTAGCTTCATTTCTTCTTGTTGCACTCTTTCTCTATGGACATTATGATGCCTTGTGACCCTCTACTCCACAATTATAACATGTAATTACATACTTACCCCGACCAAAACCTCTACCTCTTCCAACTATTATTCCTCCTCTTTCATGTTTAATATTGGTCTCCTCATCCTCCTTTACATTGTCTTTAGTAGCACTTGTTCTTCCTATTCCTCTAGTTCCCTTTCCCCAGAACTTCTATCGTATTCCTTTGTCAACATTTTCTTCCATATTCAATGAAACTTGGTAGGATCCATCTACATTTTGAAAGTAATGTGTACTCATATCATCTTGAATCTGGTACTTCAGTCCATTTATGTATCTTACCACTCTCTGATACACCGATTCCTTCATCCCTAAATTAAGTGACAACTTGAAGAATTCTTCCGTATTTTCATGAATAAATGTCTCTTTCTTCCTTATATTTTGTACTTGTTTATACAAGTTCTGCTAGTAGTCAACAGGTAATTTTTTTTCTTTGATATTACTAACCATCTTCTTCCAAGTTCTAATCTTATCTAACCTATGATCTACTCTATCTTTATACAACATATCCCACCAAAGTGCAACATGTCCTTTCAACTTTTTAATGGAAAAGTGAACATGATTTGGATCTTGAACATTCTCATATTCGAAGTATATTTCAAGCTCTCATATCCAATCTATAAGAGTTTCATCCTTAAAACTACCATCATAGCATGAAAATTTAACCCCCGTGCTACCTTTGTTACTCAGAAAGGATATCAAATGCACTTCTAGGTCTTCGTCCTCAACATTTTTTCAATTTCAGTCTCTTAATCAGATTTAGAATATGACTCAGCTTGTCCATTTCTTCTATTCTCCAACTCTTCTATTCTTCTTAATTCACCAATTTCCCTATTTCTCGCATCTTCTTATGCTTCTCTAGCTCTTCATGGTGGAATCCTTATGAGTTTTCTTACAACCTTTACTTCAACCAACATTCACAGACCTCACCTCCAGGAACTGTAATCTCAAAACTCATGAACTTGAGCTTGCTCTGATCTAGAATCAAGTCCAGGAGCCTGACAGGGCTCAAAAAGGCTCAAAACCAAAAGTGCTCAGAATTCAACAAAACTAATGCCATTGCATCCAGCTCATTCTCTCGATTCCGGCCATATATTTACTTTCTCAAATGAAGCTCGTATGAAGAAGTTATGACACTCTGAAGTTTTTCGAAAACAACGATAAAAAGTTAAAACAATGAACATGCCATACTAACGACATCAGTAGTATGGATGTTGATGTCAGCATGATGTGTCACCTTCTAGAAGCCAGCAGTTTGGCGGATCCAACCAAATCTGGTGGATTTCCGCCAAATCTAGAGGAGGTTTGCTAAGATTGGCGAACTGGTTAGCGATCTTGCTTATTTAACTGGGCACGCAAAATGAGACATAGGGGGAGTTGGAAGAGACTGCATTGGGATCTATGCTAGGAGGTGTCCCAGGCGACCTGCTTAGAAATAGATCGAATTTGTACTCAAAATTTGAAGAATTTTGAGGGGATTTCGAATATGCTCTATGTTTCTTCATCATAGTAGCCGAATAGAAAAGTGCCTCTAGAGCCCATTTGAGCGAGCCAAGCATACTCGAGTTTACAGTCAAAATTTGCATAATGACGTTTTCCAGCCACCTATGTTGTCTATTTCTGCCCAGAATCACAGATCTGAAAGTTGGTTTTTGAGAGCTCTTATGTAAGCCTTTTCTTTGTAATTTTTTAAGCATTTGAGATTAACTAAAGAGAGGTATCACTGATGGAGTGGACCCAGAGATGTAGCCAGGAATTCTGGTGAACTCCATTACCAATTCTTGTTCATAGATGGTTTGTTTACATGTTTATGTGCTCATGTGCTTGATGGATATTCTTTAAATTTTTCATTACAAACATGGTTAATAGTTAAAAATTCACATGCAAATAATGGTTAAAAGATCTTGAATTTTAAATCAAGTTAAATTTCAGATCAAGTTGGTATCAGAACTAGTTGACATTTGGATTTGAGTTTTGCATGTTAACCAGGGAAAAGCTACAATGTGGTGAAGGCGATCTTATTGCAGAGAATCCATTAATTGGATTGAGAAAGAGAGATTTTCACTGTGAGAAGATGGCATTGGAAGAAGGGATTTCTTAGGATGAGAAAGAGTTCCGAAAAAATTTCCTTGCTATGTCGGAGATGGTGAAAGTTTTGTACGAGGATTACTTGGAACGAAAGAGACCCGTTTTGGGTGAATCTTCAAAGGGAAAAAGTGAAGAGGAAGAGGATCATCCTCAGATTCCTCCTTCACCTACATCATCACCTCCTTCTTCTCCTTCTTCTTCAAGTTCAAGTCCTAAATCTAATACAAAGAAACATGTTCATAAGCATAAGAATGAAATGCCATTGTTAAAACTTGATGTTAAATTTGAGTTACCCATATATGATGGTGAAGTAAATGCAGAGAAACTTGACAATTGGATCAGGTAGATGAAGTTTTACTGTAGTGTGCAACAGATCAAGGATGAGGCCACACAAATCAATTTGGCATCTTTGAGACTTGCAGGTATAGCTCTCATCTGGTGGCAAAGCAAGCTGCAAAATGGAATGCAACAAGTGGGTAATGTATTTCCATCATGGCAAAGTTTCATTTTTGCACTTAGAAAACAATTTTATCCTTTGGGTTATAAAGAAAAAAAATTAATTGAATGGAAATCTTTAAAACTAAGAAAAGGACAAACATTACAAGAGTATACTGATGGCTTTCGAAAAATGGCATTGATGTTAGATATCCCTTTACAAACACAAGAAACTCTTATGAAGTATATAGGAGGTTTACCTGCACATATTAGAAACATTGTATTCATGTTTGGACCCACTAACCTTAATGAGGTTTATGTTCAAGCTACATATATTGAAGCAGGAAAAGCAGGTGTGTCAGGGGAATCATTGTCTTCAAGGAAATAGGACAAGAGGAAATGGCATGGAAATAATTCAAATGCAATGATGAGGAAGGAAGGGAAACCCTCTCGCAAGCATTGCAAGAAAGAGGGACATCATGAGGATAGATGTTGGTAGTTGCATCCCGAGAAGAGGCTGAAGTGGTTCAAGGAAAAGCAGGGAATGCAAATAGTGGCAGTGACAACAAGACCCACAGACTTGGGATCAGATTCAGGTGATGAATCAAAGATCTCATTGGTTGGTATGACAGGTAAAATTGGTGAAGGCATTGATTGTAGAAGCAACTTATTTCATATAAGGGTAATCATGTGACACACTAAGATAGACACATTAATTGAAAGTGGATCTCAATCTAATCTAATCTCAGAAGAATTGGTTAAGCAATTGGGGTTAAAAACACAAGTACATAATAAGTCTTACACACTTAAATGGATAAGCAATCATCATCAAATGCACATAACAAAGCAGTGCACAATCAAATTTTAAATTTCATCTAAGTATGTGGATGAGGTAACATGTGATGTAGTGTCGTTAAATGAATGTGGAATGGTCTTAGGTAGCCCATACATATATTATCATAAGGCAATCTTCTATAGGACAAAGAGTCAATATCAATTAACCAAAGCAGGTCAAGATTATGTGGTTCATGCTCATCATGTTAAGGCAAATAAAACACTTCAAACAATGGAACAATTAAAGAAGGTAGTGCAAGCAAGAAACAAACCAATAATTGTTTCAAATGAAGTAATCAATCTTAAGAAAGAATAGGAAATGATTGTTGAATGAAAAATCAATCATAAGATGCTTCAAGATAAGCTCATGTCGTGCAAATATTACAAGTATATCAGCTCATTTGCAGTCGTCTTTTTGATGTTATCATTAGTAATGTTTTCTACATGGATGATAGTGGCTTTAGTAAGATGTAGCATGGTTCAAATGGCTAACAATATGTTGTTAGCTGTCATGATTGTGTTATAGTTTGATCTGAAAATAGAAAGCTGACTTGTTATGCTATGCAAGCACCCTCTACTTCAATAAAATAAACTTTACAGGACCTTGCTTCATGTGTTAAAAATATGAAAGATAAACTTATGTGTTAAGTTCATGTATCTTTTTCTAAATGCTTATGTGTGAGGAATTGTTGTTTTAAATGGTTATATATGTACTTTCAATAAATACACAACAACATAACTTGCAACAAATAAACCATCAAACTCAGAACAATCACAACATGATAAAGGAGTTCACCCCCCTCCAGGCTACATCTTCTTGAGCCTCCATTAATGGACTTGGATCTCTGGGATTAATTTTTCAAAAGTTCTCATAAAAACCACAAAAATGACTAATAGCACTCTGAAAACGGATCATGGCTCATCCGGGCATGACCTCTTCTACATGTGGCCTTAAGCTTCCCTGAGATTATCTTTGGAAAAAACACCTATAAAAGTCCTCAAAAGCCTCTGAAACCTGTCCCAATGTGTTCAAAGCATAACAATTAGCCAAAAATGATTATTCAATCACAGAAAACAAGCATAGGCTCACCAAAACATGTCCTCCATCAATGAGGGCTTCAAGCTCCCTGAAGCTCTCTGAAACGTCAATGGTGAAAAACCTACAGACGAAGTCTTCAAATGGCCTTGATAATAGTGAAAATGGATCCAGGATGTCCAAAAACCCCTAGTTGGGCTTTTACGACACCTCAATCGGCCAAATAATGAAGAAGATAGGCCTCCTCCATTTTCCTCCTTCAACCTTGCTGAAACTGATTTGCCAAAATGCACCCTTGTGTGCTTCAACCCAGAACACGCTCCAAATTCGTGTTTAAACCCAACAACCACACACAACCGAATAATTGTGAAAACTATAGGACGGTTAGGGTGCCTCCAACCCCTAACCACCTAGAATCTGGGCACGTGGAGGTCATATGACCGTGCATTTTAGCAAAAAGGCTAAACGGTTGGAACCGTTCCAACTCCCCCTCCACGCTCCGGTTGTGGTCATATGAAAATAGGCATATAGCCATGGGATAAACTCCAGTTATAAAATATGCACACCAAACTCCGTTACACAACGGTCATATGGTTACACGCAAAAACCATGGCTTAACTGTTGATAAACCAAATGCGCGTGCCATTCACCGGAGGGTATGGTCATATGGAATACGAGTGTGACCGAGGGATGTATATAGTTTAAAACTTCTGCGCATACAAAATATGTTATGGTCATATGTTATAGCGTATAAAACCACAGGCTGGGGCTAATCCCCGGCTCGACCCCGCTCCAACCATATAACAATGTAAATTTAAATAAATTAAAACCCATATCCATAACAAGAACCAACGCATGGCATAGTGGTCGGGCGGACTTTGTTAAGGAATAGCCGGTGGGGGAGGTCCATGGTTCGAATCCGGTGGATTATACAAAATTTTGAACAACAAAAAAATAGACCAATAGCCAATAAAGTGGTGCCACGTGGCAGCCCATGACTGGGCCACGTGGCACCTTACCATTTGCCCAATAACTGCCACATGTCAACAAATGATTCACCCAAGTCTACCAATATGAAACTGCCACGTCACCTCTGCCACATTAGCATGTACAGTCAGTCCACATCAGCATACAGTCATGCCACATCAACATCCGTACGGACTGTACAGACTGCACAGTCAGCGTCCATTTTTTTACTTGTTTGGCGATTTGAACAGATCGTGATATCTCTCGCTCCCAATGTTCGTTTGAGATGAAATGAATTGCATTGGGTTCATGATGATGAGGCCTACGCTCTCATCTGTTTTGAAGCAATTTCGAGAACATTGATTTTTGGGCTAAAATTTGACTCCTGGTCCATATTTTGATCACACCTTCCCACTGAAAGGCTTTTGGACCCACAAAATCTTATGATTATTTGTCTACTTTCAAGTTATATCAATTGATTCTACTTGAAAAGTCTTTTCGACAATCACCTGAATATTTTGACATGCCTTGCACTACAACTGGCTATGTCCTTCAACCACTGTTCTCTGGCTACTGCTGACCCACTATTCTCTCTATACTTGGAAGACTACCAACCTTAACACTGATAATCAAGTCCCTCTTTCGAACTCTTTGGCATCAACATAATCAGCTCTCCAATGGCTGCAAAAAACTTCTTGCGACATCTTGTCACAAGCCAAGAAAACCATCAATCTTGAAAACAAATCATACAAGACTGAAAAATGATGCCAACAAAGTATTTTGCTTTTCAAACAAACTGTCTCATCTTGTACTTCATAAAATCACATGGCGTTTTCTTGCATCGTGGCGTACTCAAAATCAACTTTCAAGTCAATAAACACCATCAACTAAACACAAGTTGAACAACATGATCGACACAACATAGTCGTCAGAAAATTATCAACACCAGTCGAAACTCATTGAAACATCTCGACCTTCCAAAATGACAAGTCGACAAACATGATACATAATCATGTAACACTCATGAGTCATTCATGATGAACCATCACCAGGTTCTCTACTTACACATACACAAAAACAAATGCATGTGCATGACTCTTCAACTCTCCTTCCAGTACAAACATAAGTACATAACCCAAAAACATGTGGGTACATAAAAGTTGAACATGAAAAAATACATGGTTGTAACAAGTGAACATCATATCCATCTTTTACATCCTCCTGGCGAATTTATGCAACAATAGAAATGCCTTCAAAATGAATTGCATTCACATGCAACTTGCATCATGCAAATTGTGATAAAATGCTGCAACTTATCATGCTTCCCATAAATGCACACATAACGCTAAAATGTGCATTTACAACAAAAAAATGCAAGCCTTACTTTCTCAAGAAATCGAACCATTTCTTACCAAGCCAACTCAATGGTGACTTTCTCTGCTGGAAATCGTCCTCTTGTGAATCATCTTGACTCACATCGATGATGGAATCTCCTCTTCCATTCTTTTCAAACTCTTTATCCAACTTCTTCTTGTGTTGTGGATGAGTGGTTGGATGCAATGTCCAACATTGATCAATGAGATGACCCCGCTTCTAACAATGAGTACAAATCTTTTGCATCCTCTTTTCACATTGTCTTTGCTTATAAAGTTTCCTGAAAGCGGTTATTCTTTTTCAACATTTTGAAACATGATGGTTATATAAACCACAATATGTACATGGATTCTTTCTTCCATTTTTACATATAAATTTAACATGCTTAACATAATCAAAAGCAACTGAATGATAAGCAGAATTATACCTTGAACATTCACCTTTATCGCCTCTTTGAGGAGGTGAATCTGAAGAGTTACAAGCTCTCCTTTGAAGACCATTAACAGTGTTCTTGTCCTCATCGCTGTCACAACTCTTTCATTTCACACATTCACATTCATCTTGAACACAAGCCTTGCATGCTGAAGGGATTGAACTTTCAACAAAATTTCTTGAACTTTCACCTTTATAGCCTTCTTGAGGAGGTGAACTTGAAACAAAATTTGTGCTTGAAACTTTTTCCCTTGTCTCCTCGACTTTGGAATTTTCTCCATATCTTCATTCATATCCAAGACCACAATACTTAGGTCTTTCTTCAACAACAATAGGCTCAACAATGCCTTGTGCATGCTTACCCAAACCTCTACCTTCATAGCCCATTTTGAACAACAACTTGGACCCTATTCCTCTTGTGTGATTTTCAAAACCACCAAAGAATTCATCTTGAGAGAAATCATAAGATAAACTAACATTGCATACCTTATGTTCATGCATGTACTTGGTAAGGGTTTCCCTTGCCTCATGGAGTTGAATCTCCATCTCATGCAACTTTTGAAGTCGCTGGTCTTTATCCTTCTTCATGGCCATCAACTGCTCTTCAAGAGCAATGCACTCATTTCTGTCTTCACACATCTCTTTCATCAAATCTCTCATGGTTAGAATCTCTTCTTTATCAAAGAATTTAGATAATGAATATGTATAAGAACTATCAATGCTTGAAGCTTCCTCCATCCTTGCAAGATATCAAACTTCAACACAAAACTTGCACAAAATCCAATAGCTAAATCTCAAGCTATCAATGGAAAACACATGAGGAAAACAAACTATTCTCTGATACCATCTGATCTAAAAATAGAAGGATAACTTGTTATGCTATGCAAGCACCCTCTACTTCAATAAAATAAACTTTACAGGACCTTGCTTCATGTGTTAAAAATATGCAAGATAAACTTATGTGTTAAGTTCATGTATCTTTTTGTAAATGCTTATGTGTGAGGAATTGTTGTTTTAAATGGTTATATATGTACTTTCAATAAATACACAACAACATAACTTGCAGCAAATAAACCATCAAACTCAGAACAATCACAACATGATAAAGGAGTTCACCCCCCTCCGGCCTACATCTCCTTGAGCCTCCATTAATGGACTTGGCTCTCTGGGATTAATTTTTCAAAATTTATTTTACAAGTTGCTGCTCAACTCCAATGGAAAAATAGACTGTACCATTGGGATCAGAACACATAAAAACCCCAAAAATGACTAATAGCACTATGAAAATGGATCATGGCTCATCCGAGCATGACCTCTTCTACATGTGGCCTTAAGCTTCCCTGATATTCTCTTTGGAAAAAAACACCTATAAAAGTCCTCAAAATCCTCCAAAACCTGTCCCAATGTGTTCATAGCATAACAATTAGCCAAAAATGATTATTCAATCACAAAAAACAAGCATAGGCTCACCAAAACATGTCCTCCATCAATGAGGGCTTCAAGCTCCCTGAAGCTCTCTGAAACTTAAATGGTGAACAACCTACAGAAGAAGTCTTCAAATGGCCTTGATAATAGTGCCAATGGATCCAGTACGTCCAAAAACCCCTAGATGGTCTTTTACGGCAACTCAATCGGCCAAATAATGAATAAGATAGGCCTCCTCCATTTTCCTCCTTCAACCTTGCTAAAACTGATTCGCGAAAATGCACCCTTGTGTGCTTCAACCCAGAACAGGCTCCAAATTCGTGTTTAAACCCAGCACCTGCGCACAACCGAATAATTGTGAAAACTGTAGGATGGTTAGGGTGCCTCCAACCCCTAACCGCCTAGCATCTGGGCACGTGGAGGTCATATGACCGTGCGTTTTAGCAAAAAGGCTAAACGGTTGGAACCATTCCAACTCCCCCTCTGCACTCTGGTTGTGGTCATATGAAAATAGGCATACAGCCATGGGCTAAAATCCAGTTAAAAAATATGCACGTAAAACACTGTTACACAACGGTCATATGGTTACATGCAAAAACCATGGCTTAACTGTTGATAAACCAAATGCGCGCGCCATTCACCGGAGGGTATGATCATATAGAATACGAGTGTGACCGAGGGTTGTATATAGTTTAAAACTCCCACGCATACAAAATATGTTATGGTCATATGTTATAGCATATAAAACCGCGGGCTGGGGCTAAGCCCCGGCTTGACCCCACGCCAACCATATAACAATGTAAATTTAAATAAATTAAAACCCATATCCATAACAAGAACCAACGCATGGCATAGTGGTCAGGCGGACTTTGTTAAGGCATAGCCAGTGGGGGAGGTCCACGGTTTGAATTCGGTGGATTATACAAAATTTTGAACAACAAAACAATAGACCAATAGCCAATAAAGTGGTGCCGCGTGGCAACCCATGACTGGGCCACGTGGCACCTTACCATTTTCCCAATAATTGCCACGTGTCAACAAATGATTCACCCAAGTATGCCAATATGAAACCACCACGTCACATCTGCCATGTCATCATGTACGGTCAATCCACGTCAGCATACGGTCATGCCACATCAACATCCGTACGGACTGTACAGATTGCACAGTCAGCGTCCATTTTTTTACCTGTTTGGCGATTCGAACAGATCACGATATCTCTCTCTCTCCTGACATTCATTTGAGACGAAACAAATTGCGTTGGGTTCGTGATGATGAGGCCTATACTCTCGTCCATTTTGAAGCAATTTTGAGAACATTGATTTTGGGGCTAAAATTTGACCCCTGGTCCAGATTTTGATCACAGTTGATCTTGATGAGACAGGTGCACAGGATAGAGTTCAGAGACAGAGGAGAAGCCAGGTGGCCTATCCCGAGCTTGTTGACTGGTCAGTAACCTTTTGGTGACCAAAAGGTCCTTTAGTGGGGAGGTGTGATCAAGAATTAGATCCAGGAGCCTGCTAGGGCTCAAAAAGGCTCAAAAATGAAAGTTCTCAAAATTCGACAAAACCAATGCCATTGCGTCCAACTCATTCTCCCAATTGCGGCCTTATATTTACTTTCTCAAACGGAGCTCGTATGAAGAAGTTATGACACTGAAGTTTTTCGAAAACAACGATAAAATGTCAAATAGTCAAGAGGCCGTACTGATGATGTTAGCAGTATGGATGTTGACGTCATCATGATGTGTCACCTTCTAGAAGCCAGTATTTTGGTGGATCCAGCCAAATCTGGCGGATTTTCGTCAAATCTGGAGGTTACTACCAAATCTAGAGGAGGTTTGCTAAGTTTGGTGAACTGGTTAGCAGTCCTGCTTATTTAACTAGGCATACAAAACGAGGCAGAGGGGGAGTTGGCAGAGACTACATTGGGATCTGTGCCAAGAGGTGTCCCAGGCGACCTGCTCAGAAATAGATCGACTTTATACTCAAAAGTTGAAGAATCTCAAAAAGATTCCGAATATGCTCTATATTTTTTCATTAGAGTAGCCGAACAAAAAAGTGCCTCCAAAAAAGGAGTGGCACATTTTTCGAGTCAGTACGTATTTGACAGACAGAGGCTGCATTCGAATTTGTGCCAGGAGGTGTTCCACGTGACCTGCTCAGAAATAGATCAACTTTATACTCAAAAGTTGCAGAATTTTGAGGGCATTCCGAATATGCTCTATGTTTCTTCATCAAAGTAGCCAAACAAAAAAGTGCCTCCAGAAGAGGAGTGGCATGCTTTTTGAGACTGTATGGATCTGACAGGTAGAGGCTGCATTGGAATTCATGCCAGGAGGTGTTCCAGGCGACTTGCTCAGAAATAGGTCGACTTTATACTCAAAAGTTGCAGAATTTTGAGGGGATTCTGAATATTCTCTATGCTTCATCATCAGAGTAGCCAAACAGAAAAATGCCTCCAGAGCCCATTTGAGCGAGCCAAACATACTCGAGTTTACAGTCAAAAGTTGCAGAATGACGTTTTCCAGCCACCTATGATGTTTGTTTCTGCCCAGAATCGCAGATATGAAAGTTGGTTTTTGGGAGCTCTTATGTAATCCTTTTCTTTGTATTTTTTTCAGCATTTGAGATTAATTAAAGAGCGGTCTCACTGATGGAGTGGACCTAGAGACGTAGCCAGGAAGTCTGGTGAACTCCGTTACCAATTCTTGTTCATAGACGGTTTTTTTACATGTTTATGTGCTCATGTGTTTGATGGATGTTCTTTAATTTTTCATTACAAAGATGGTTAACAATTAAAAATTCACATGCAAATAATGGTTAAAAGATCTTGAATTTTAGATCACGTTAAATTTCAGATCATGCTCTAATATGACTTGATGCATCTCATAGACCTATATCAATTCTAACATCTACAAGACTATTCTTTTCCCTTGGAATGCACAATGGAACTCATATTGAATACACAACAAACAATTCATTTACTATTGTTAAGACAAAAGTATAATAAATTAATTAAACCCACAATAACACATACAAGTTGTGGACCCTTTCTTTTATTATTGATTTTAGAATTCCCCTTATTATAATGGAATCGAGTAATACATATTTCTCACCATAATAGAGATGGTTACTATGTTGTTATTCTGCAACTCACACTATCTCTTCCCAATATCATCCTTGGTGGATGTCTTAGTCTCTTCCAATGGACCTGAGAGAAACCCTCCTTTCTTCTAGCTCGAAAATCCAACCCCAACATCTTTCTTCCTCCTCTTTTTATGTTTTTTCTTCCAGTTGATTCATTTCCCCTTTTGTTGGAAATATGAATAGTCATTATTGTTTGTTTCCAAGTCATTTTTTGTTTTTCGATTTTAGTTTTGTTTCCTCTTCCTTCACCAATGATTTCCACTGCGCACTTAATCTTCACGAGCTACGTGGATTGAATTTGGAATCAACATGCTAAGTAGAAGCATAATGATTCTAGCATGAATCTTGTAGCATGTAGTCACAACATAGGAGTTGCAACAACTTGCATCACCAATAATGTTGCGTGGAGTTCCATCATAGGACTTGCAATGAGTTGCAACTATGTCAATTATAGCAAGGAGTAACAGAACGAGCTACTGATTAGAGTTTTATCCATCCTTATTCGTCCTAATTTAATTTGAACATAATTGAAATGTTTTTGGGTGATGCGGATTTCCCATAGCCAAATATGTTCCTGAATCACGTGGAAAGGGTGCAAATTTCAAAGAAGTTCAACGCTAAAGCATGGAAAACAAACAATTTAGAGTATTTCAATGCTAAATCAGGGAAAATAAGAAGATCAGAGTAGTTCATATCCAAAGCAAGGAAAGCAGTAGATCAATGCTAAAGCATGAAAAATGATTATGACCCGTTAGGATTTTGGGGAGACAAGTTGTTATTAGGGTTTTTAGCCCTAAATTATATGTATAAATATGTAAAGGGTTAGGGAAGATTAGGTTGGATGTTAGGAAGAGAGTAGATTGATAGTAAGAGAGTAGGTTTCTCATGATTGATGAAGAAAGTTTACGTAGAGATAAGATTGCACTGTAGAACAACTAGGCAAGTTTGGGGTTTACATTAGGTTGTATCTTCTGTAAGCACAGTGCGTAGGCTTGAGACGATTATTGCACAAATATTAATATGAGAACCCAACAGTTCTGGATGTATCCCAAGGATTGGGTGAACCACGTTTAAATCCTATGTTTCCTATGTCTGTTGATGTGATTATTTGTGGATGTTATGTTTATTCATAATTAAGATAGATATGTTTAACATATAGATTGATAAGCAATAATAATGAATGATCTAGTGGGTTGGTTATGTCGTGATCGATAGTATATTGTTTTTTCACACTAGGGTTTAGGGTATTGAACAAATCTTGGATGGGTTAATGTTGCAAAATTGTTCTAGTAAAAATAATGACTATTAGTTAGAAAAAGTTGTGCAGAGAATTTGGTAACTTATAAAATAATGTTAAATAAGGGTATTGCACATAGGGTGAATAAGTATTAATGGTTATGTTGATGAAATCCCATCTCCTCATCTCTGCAGAAACTTGGTTCCTGTAGCCCTAGTAGATTCCTCAAGTGATACTTCACTTGCATGCAGGTGATGTTGAAAGGGCCAGTGTCTTAGGGTTTTGTTGGTTGAATAACTTGAACCTAGGGTCTTATAAATGCATGCTAACAGATGGTTCTGGTGTCGAGACCCAAAATTTGTAATTGAGGGAATGTTTTGGTGATCAAGTAAGAAATATATCCTCGAATGGATAGAAAGGAAGGAGTGAGAATTTTCCAAAGGAGAGAATAGAAACCCTCAGAACAGTGATGAACAATGGTTGCAAAGGTATGTGTACACAAATCTATATGAGATTTTCTTTAGTGAATTTCCAAATATTTTAGCTGAATGGTTAGAAGGTTAGTGGATAATACTGGAAGATACCGAACTGTATCTATGACGAACCAGACCCCTGAGTTGGTAAGACAATTGAATTCTTTAAGAAACACTACTTCTCGTGTAGTTTATTTCTGGTTGAATAGCATACTAAGGGGTTATATTATGGAATTTGTAGTAGATTGTACCGAGTCGTATAGTGTTGAAAAAGGGGATTTATTCAAGGGTCTACATGGAAGGTTTATGAAAGTGTTGGTTACCTAGATAAATATGTTGTTGTGCGAAAAATGTGTGATGATGATGGAATATAATTGATAGGGGGATTCGTGCACATAGGGAAACATGGGGATGACCATAGGATGGTTTGAAGGTAGGAATGAATGATGAAATAATTGAATAAGGAAGGGAGGGACTAAGGATGCATAGAAATGAAGAAAGTGTATCATAGGAAGAAGAATTTTTTTGGATAATACATAGTGAAAGAAGATACAATAGGTTGAAAACTAGGGCTGATAAAGGAGAGTCATGAAATGAGTGCAAGAGGAGAGACCCCTGCATAATATTTAAGATCATAGGAATATAAGGCACATAAGAAGAGGTAGAGGATCCTCATTTCATTCCTATAATAGAATATTCATTAAGTCCTATTGAGACTCGGTCCTGCGTTGAACCTACGACCCTGTGTGGATCACCTAGATATGAGATAACATTTGAGTATTTTTAAAAAGAGATTATAGTTAGTGGAGGAAGTCAGAATAGTGATATCCATAGTAGTGTAAGCAGTGCATCGAATTCTAATCATCCAACAACATCGGGGGGATTTACTATGCAAAGTACAATGGAAGGTGTAGACAATACATTGAGAATGCCTGAGTTCCAGGAAGTTGGGTTGGAAGAACCAACACAAAATCTATTTGTATGGGAGTCAATTTGGGCTGCAAAGAATGTCTAGGAAAAGGATACAAATATTTCATAGTTAGAAACAACATTTAGAGTCTTCACATCAGTCAGGTACATGAAACTACATAGTACTACATCAACAAGTCAAGCGAGGACATTGGGAAATATTTGACAATTTATTTTAAAAGTGTTTAAGAAGCTAAAATATAAAACACAATACATTATAGAGCTGAAGGAAATCAAAAAAAGTTCATAATGAGTTAATTTGGGACTATGATCAAAGATTTAAGGATTGGATGGGTAGATTTACATTCCAAATTCTGGATCAACAACACAGAGAATGGTTTATTGCAAGACTATTACCACACATTCATTGCCTAATGATACAACATAAGGTTGTTTCACATATTGAAGTATTGGATATTGCAATGAATTTGGAATCATATCTTGTAGGGGATGGCAGGGGATGAATCACATACAGACATGGTTAACTGGTTTGACAATCCAATTGGTAGAGCTTATGAAAGGAAAGGAGAAGATGAAGGAAGTATGGTGTATCACGTGTAGGAATGAAGGCCACCATAAGAATGAATGCCCAACCTTCGCATAGTATTTGGAAACTAGAGCACCAAACCCATAAATAGGAGGAGGGTACTATGAAATATGCAAGAAATGGGGATATCATCTACATGATTGTCCACTATCACAGAAATACCACAGTAAACCCCATAATTTATTTTGAAACTTTTGCAAGTTAGTAGGGCATGAGGAGAAGCAATTCCACACATTTGACTTGATGAGAGAGTGCACTTGATATATGTATAAAATTCATGAGGAAAATACCATGACAGAAGGAGGTGTTCCATAGTAAAACAATCAGAGAGGATTTATTCCAGGAGTCCAAGGAGGATTTGGCCGAGGCCGTGACAAAGGTGGTTTTGGTAGAGGAGGTGGAGGACCAATATTCTGATACAATTATAATAAACCAGGACACTTACCTCATGATTTCCTGAATCCTTGTACAACCTAGACGTATTCTAGAGAACTGAATCATTCAACATAAGATTGTCCGCAACTATGTGAAAAGTGGCAGGAAAGAGGGAATCAAAGCCAGAACCTGAATCCGAATGTACATAATATATCAAAAGAAAAGTGTGATGAAGGACCCATAATAGTCATTATCATGCACGAAGGAGATAGGATAGGGGCATATGTGATCTATAAAGGAACAAAGAAGGAGAACTGGGTGAGGAAATCAGTAGGAACTATGCTGCAATTTGACCCACAACAAGAAAATGAGTCATATCAACAAACAAAGAAGGAGATACTAGGACCATATTGGATATGATCGACATCATCCATACCTCGTATGGTTTACATGACTTTGGTATATGATCGTACTATCCCAGAAAGGTCGCTTCCATAGATAAGTACTATGAACAAATTTTTGAAAGTTTGTTTATAATTGATGAAAGATAAAACTGCATTGAATGCATTACGTGGAATGATTGATCATTGCATGAAAGAAAGGGTAGTTACTACAACATATAGGGTAGTGAATAAGGTATTGTGTAAAAATAGTAGAAGTAGAGAGTTCATACCGAATGTTCAAATTGGGGAATATGACATGGACAATGTCATTTTAGACTTGGGTTCAAATGTAAATATTTTACCAAAGAAAACATGGGAAATTTTGTGGAATCCTAAGTTAATTTGGTGCCCTGTCTAGTTAAGATTGGTGAACTGACACAAGATAGTAACGATCAACCAATTGTTAGGGGTACCTATGAATATAGATGGGGTGTGTGTCATAACATATTTTGAAGTCATCAAGATTGTGGATGCTAGTCAACCATATCCAACACAAATGGGACTTTAATGGGCCTATTACAATCAAGTGATTATTAACCTGAAGAGAAAGGAAATGATCTTTGAAGAATGGATGATTTTAAGGATGGAAATTTATTTTAAAATGTAGAAACATTGGCGAATATTACTAATCCTTCTTATGTCAACTATAAATGTTTGGCAATATTTTTGTAAACATATTCAAATTTCTAAGTATTTTATATAGTTTTTATAAAATTTTGGCTATTTTTAAGGTAAAATAATTTTATCCTATAGAATTTGGGTGAATCATTTTTAAAATAATGAATCTCATTTTTGGAAAAATCATGGAAAATTATCCCATGAGTGGAATTTAGCCCATAAAATCATCCCTTCTTTGAAGTAGAGGACTTGAAGGTTACTGCACCATTGGATTCGATAGAAGGAAATAGGTACATAGAATCAACTAAAGGAAACAAAATTGATAACCTATATAACATGACTATGTGGATGGATGACTACGTTAATCTGAATGCAGATGGAACATTAAGTTGGAGAAGCATTAGTTCATGTGTGTCAGATTTAGAGGAAGGTTTGGAACACTGGAACCAAAGGATGTTTGAAGTATCAACCAGATGGTGATCCCACATTACTCGATCATTTTGTTGGATTGGAACATAGTTATGTGACCCACCCAAGTATAATGGTTTGACTTATATAAGATCTTTTGTAAAGGTGTTTGAGTTGTCGATACCTGAACAATAAAGATTGTTTGAATTATATGTTGTCTTCAAGGCCACTCCATCCAGATGGTGGCCTTCACATAAATAAGGAATAGAAGACTGGAAGAAGTGTAAAAGATTCATGGAAGTTAGATTTGGTACTCAGGTTGAGTATATTACATAGAAATATAGATGAGTAAGCGATTCGATAGATCATATTGTGTAGTGCAAAAAATTATGGGCATTGATACCAAAAAAGGAATGGATGCATAAGTTCATACATACATTGGATATGATTCCTAAGAATTGGTACCTAGAAATAGAAATGAACAGAGAAACAACGAATTGGAACAAGCTCATTCAAATGTTTAAGATAACATTTACTTTTGAAAATGAGTCACCAATAGTAGATGAAACTTTGAAGGATATTAGAAACAAGATATTTTTAGTAGAAGGGTTGATGGATTTAGTACCTGTGTGTAGTGCACATAGATCTTCTATCACGGTTCATGAAATACTGAAATTTTATAATGTTGGCAAAGACGATTATGACGAGGAAGATCCAAGAAATATACAAATATATGAAATTGAGGGGGAATGCGTAGTAGAGTGTCCATATCTTGGATATATTGTGTATTCACAACCATTAAGGATGCATAGGGTGAATATTGGGACAACATAGAATCCAAATTTTGTGCATATAGTCAACTATTGGAATGATGAAATTGTGGAAAATATTGTAGATTTACTTCCCGAGTATAATGATCTATTCCCAACCACATTTTCATACATGAAAGGGATCGCTGATGAGTTAGGATAAATGAAAATATCCTTGAAACCATATGCTAATATAGTAAGACAGAGACCCTACAGACTGAACTTGAGGTATAAAGAGAAGATAAAGGAAGAGATAGAACGAATGTTACAAGGAAGAATCATTGAACTACTAGTATAATCATAATGTATAATTACAATGGTAGTACAAGATAAGAAAACACGGGGAATCATAATTTATGTATACCTAAGAAAGATAAATGATGCATATCTTCATGAATTATTTCCGACACCTTTTACATATGAAGTGCTAGATAATATAGGGGGGTAGGAGGCCTACTTTTTCACGAATGGATTCTCAGGGTATCACCGGACAAATATTGTGTAGGAAGACATAAACAAGACTACCATTGAGACATGGTGTGGAAGCTACAAGTACACTGTGATTCCTTTTGGGTTGAATAAAGCACCTGCAATTTTCTCAAGAGTCATTGGTGTAACCTTTAAGGAGTTTATTCATAAGTTCATTGAAGTTTATTTATACAATTGGATTGTGTTTAGTTTATTAAAATATCATATAGAAGTATTGATATTAATGTTGGATAGGTGTAGACAATTTCATATTTCATTGAATTTGAAAAAATGAATTTTATGTGCACCTTTAGGAATTTTGTTGGGCCACGTGGCATGTAAGAAAGTATTACTAGTGCATCCTTCCAATATTGCAATGATTATGGACTTACCACCACCTACATAATTATGACAGTTAATAGAAACACTGAGCCATACAAGATACTATAGAAATCTCACTAAAGGATATGTAGATATTGCAACACCCATGGGGAAGTTGTTAAATAAAGAAACGAAATTCCAGTGGAATGAGGAATTCCAAAAAGGTTTGGACACATTGAAGTAGAAGTTAGTGACTACGTCAATTATGATATTCCTATATTGGAAGAAGGTGTTTCATGTTCATGTTGATGCATCATCCATATCTTTGGGTGCAATATTATATCAGCCAAGAGAAGGAGAGTTAGACCACCCAATTGAATCTGCAAGCAGGAAGATGTCAACAACAGAAAATAACTACAATACAACAAAATGAGAAAGGTTGGAAATGATGTATGCACTGCAGAAGTTTAGACACTATTTGTTGGGCTCTCATTTCAGGATGTATACATACCACTCTGCACTAATATTCTTAGTAAACAATCCAGTGTTGGCGCGGAGAATTTGCATATGGTTAATTTTTTTCCAAGAATATGATTTTGAAGTCGACGTTAAGACAAGAAAATTAAATGTAGAACCAGATCACTTATCGTGCATTTTACCAGGAGAAGATGCAAAGAATATAGATGATATTTTACCAGATTCAAATTTATTTGCAGTTCAAATGATGGATGACTAGCTCACATACATTGTTCTATTATTAAGTACAAGAATGGCTCCATTGGACACGACAATGGAACAAAAGAATAGTTAATGGTTAAGGAAACAAACTATCAGATTATTGCAAGAAACTTATATAATTTAGGTGCATATGGGATATTAATATTATGTTTGTTAGAGAATGAAATTCCAATGACACTATCATAGGCACATGCAGGTATTGTAGGAGGAAACTATGCAGGTAAGGAAACAATGCAAAATATTTTGTGTGCAGGAATCTAATGGCCCACACTTCACAAGAATGCTAAAGAATATTTCCAGGCATGTGATGTTTTTCAAAGGGTTGGAAATCCATCCCAAATGGATGAGATTCCTTTTCATCCATAGGTCATACTACAAGATTTTGATAAATGGAAAATAGAATTCGTTGGCATGATCAATCCATCATCCAAGAAATCAATATATGTGTAAAGATGTTATTAAGTTGTGTGAATGGAGGATACTTATGGTTATACAAGCTAATTTCTATCGACATAGATCTAATTTCATGGATCATGGGATTATTGACATAAGGGAAAGATCCTACATTGTTGTTGGCATAAATAAATCATGAGAAGGCTCTCACAGAGGCCATGAAGGACAAATTCCACATAGTTAGAGGTGTGTGACTCAAAACCCCTACCTTAGCAGGTTTTGGGTGACCTCTCGATCTTTGTATCTTTCTACTTCCTTGAGCTGGAATGGATCTTTATTTCCCACTATAACCTTCACACATATAACCATAGGTCCTTCTTAGAAGTTACGCTTGTGTGAACGAGCACTAGACATGAAACTCCACTCCACATGACCAGCCAGTGTGACCACAACCTTTACCCGAAAAAGGTGTTTTGGGTTTCGTGACTTTGCGATTTTTGTTGTGAGTCCCTGTAACTCCTTCGAATCTTGAAACCCTGAAATGGGCTAAGAGATATTTAATTCCTCTCTTGTGTCTAAACCAAGTGACTTCAGTCACGTCATTAGGTCCACCTCTGAGCACGTCGGGATTTCATGACTCGTGAGTTCACGATGTGACTCCTATCCTTTCTCTCAAAGTCCAAACTCACAACTTCTTCTCCTCAGATAGATGACCTAGAAATTACCATGATCTGATGGTCTAGATTGTATCAGAATTTTGGGTATCGAGATTTCGCAACTCAAGGTCTCCAAGTAAGGACCTTCTCCACACTCTGACTCCCAAAATAACGTGACGTCTTCCTTATGAGCTTGGTTTCTATGAGTTAATTCAAGCCTTGACTTTCCTCCAAATACTTTGAAGTATCTATCCCTCCTCATCTTGGTTCTTGTTGAAAAATCAAGGATTCCAAGGGATTTTTCCCGCACTCCTTGTGGCTTCATGATAATCTATGATAGTAGCTCCTCATCCACTCACTGGTTTGGAAAAGTTTAAGACTTCAACTGGCCTGCACACACCTTGCACGACTTTGTGCTATAATTGCACTTCTACTGGTATGAAAACAACAGTATCTCTCCTAAGATTTTCTGAGGTAAAACTTAGAATTTGTCAACGCACTCCTTGCGGACTTTCACTGCACTCCTTGCAGAAATTCTTAGGAAGATAAACAATTGAAAATCATACTCTCGCTCTCATAGACTTCATACATTCAACATGAAATCATACATACCAAGCATTGAAAAAAATGAATAAAAGAGACTGAAATTAACTGTAAACACACCATTCAATAGATGTACACAAAATTCATAAAAACCCCCATGAAGGTTGATCAAATATTTCTTATATTAATCCAAGTGCATCTATACATTGATCTAATAGAAACAACTATCTTCTCATACAAATTTTATAATCTCTATTCTTCTCTTTTCTCTCTTTCTCTACATTTCTTTAGCTTAGTTACAATGAGAATAATCATACATTACAATACATATGAGGGATATTTCTATATTTTTCCATCCTACAACCTCTAGTTATCTAATTGAATTAAATCCTACATCTACTTTCCATTCATTACATTAATTGCCTACAACCAACAGATGAGACCAACCGCTCAAGATTTGTGTTACAATCTCTAAACCATAAATGAAAACATATATTTTCCATATATTACATTAATTCTTCATCCTTTAAAATTCAAAACATCCTCAAAATGTGCACTGGTGCATACCCATCTGTCCTCTACTAATCGAATTAAATCCTACATCTACTTTCCATTCATTACATTAATTGCCTACAACCAATAGATGAGACCAACCACTCAAGATTTGTGTTACAATCTCTAAACCATAAAAGAAAAAATATATTTTCCATATATTACATTAATTCTTCATCCTTTCAAATTCAAAACATCCTCAAAATGTGCGATGGTGCATACCCATTTGTTGTCTTGCGATGCTTCTACAACATACTCATTTGGTTGAAAAATTCATAAGCTCCTTTCCATGAGCTCCTGGATCTCTACTTCTATTTCACAATTGGCATATTCAATCGGGTATCCCTTCCACTTTATCAAGTATTCAAAATACATCTTTCTCTAGGTCCTCTTGATAACTCTCTAATCAATGATCTTTTCCATTTGTGGCTTTTCAACTACATGCATTTGTTTGACCCACTGAACTTCCTTCTGAGTCTCTGCTTCTCTCACTTCATCTTCTCTATAAGGATATAGATATTCTATGTTTAATATGGGTGATATGCCAACATCATATGGAAATTCTATCTCATAAACATTTTCCTCAATTTTTCTCAAAATCTTACACGACCCTATCTTTTTCATTTTCATCTTGTTATACATTCCTCTTGGGAATATGTCCCTTTTAGGGTGTGATAAGACCAAATCTCCCACTTCGAATTGAATCTCTCTCCTGTGTTGATCTACTCTGCGCTTATACTCCTTGTTTGAACTCTTCAACCACTCTTTAATCTTGTTGTGAAGCTCTTGCATCTCTACTGCAAAGTCCTCCACTCCAGCACTTCTGAACTCATTCTGCTCTAAGTCTCTCAAATCAGATATGCCTCTTGGCTGCATTCCATACATTACCTAGAATGGGCTCTGTCCTGTGCTCCAGTTAGGTGATTCATTATACGCAAATTCTTCTTGTGGCAGAATTTGATCCCACTGACTATGATGTTCAACTACTAAACTCCTCAATAAATCTCCCAAACTTCGGTTTCTACCTCAGTTTTTCCATCTGTTTTAGGGTGATATTCTAAGATTAAAGATAAATTCATCCCTAGCTTCTTCCATAGTGTCCTCCAAAAATGAGCAACAAATTTGGTATCTCGATCTGAAACACTACTCTTGGGTAAACCATGAAGTCGAACAACTTCTTTGAAAAACAAGTTTGCAATGTGTGTTGCATCACTGGTTTTCTGACATGGAATAAAATGTGCCATTTTTGGGAATCTGTTGACTACCACGAATATGGAATCACAACCTCTCTATTTCCTTGGTAGTCCTAACACAAAATCCATGCTTACCACATCCCATGGCCTCTCTGGTATTGGAAATGGTTGATACAATCCTGTATTATGTCTTTTCCCCTTGGCATGCTAGCAAATTCTACATTTGTTCACAAACTTCTTGACATCCATCCTCATCCTGGCCAATAATATAAACTATTCAGTTGCGAAAATGTTTTTTCGTAGCCGAAATGTCCATCCAATCCTCCAGTATGTTTTTCCTTTAAAATGTTTTCTCTCATAGAACTCTTTGGGATACACAATTGATTTCCTTTGAATAATAATCCATCCGAGATCAAATATTCAACCCATTGGCTTCTATCTCTCAGAACATGATTCTCACATGCTTCATAAGCATCCTTGAAATCAGAATCATCTCTGTACATATCATTAAGACTATCAAAACCTAAGGTCTTCACACAAAACTCCTACAGAATCAAACATTTCTTGCTCAATGCGTCAACAACCTTGTTAGCAGTTCTAGAAATGTTCTTTATAACAAAAGTAAATTTCTGCATAAAATCAACCCATTTTGCATGTTTTTGGTTCAATTTCTCCTGTTTGGTTACGAATTGTAAATCATGGTTATTGTTGTACAAAACTAACTCTTTCAGAACCAACTAGTGCCTCCATTTCTTCATCATCTGTATGATCGCATAAAACTCTTTATCATACATGGAATAATTCCTCTTAGCATCATTCAGATTCTCACTGAAGTATGCAATTGATCTATTGTCTTGAATTAAGACTGCTCCAACCGCAAATCCACTTGTGTCACATCTCACTTGAAATGTCTTACTAAAATCTGGTAGAACCAGAATTGGTTGACGAGTTATCTTCTCCTTTAACAACTTGAAACTTTTCTCTTCTTCCTCTATCCAATGAAAAGATTTATGTTTTTTATTGACTGTGTCCATCATTGGTGCACTAATCCCACTAAAATTTATGATGAACTTCCTGTAAAAACTGGCTAATCCATGGAATCTTCTGGCTTCAAAGATATTCCTTGGAGATGGTCATTCTTTGATTTCTTTTACCTTCTCAGGATCCATCTTCAACTCATTTGAAGAGATCAAAAAACCTAAATAAATGATCCCTTTCTTCATGAAAGATGACTTCTTCAGATTTATCAACAACTTCTCTTCCTGCAAGATCCTCATCACTAGAGTTAGGTGTCTCAAATGTTCCTCCTCAATCTTACTGAAGATCAGTATATCATCAAGACACACAATTACAAATTTTCCAATGAAATCCTTCAAGACTTCGTTCATCAATATCATAAAAGTACTTGGTGCATCCGTCATACCAAATGGCATGAAAATCCATTCATATAGTCCTTCATTCATCTTGAATGTTGTCTTCCATTCATCACCTTCCCTCATTATAATTTGATGATATCCACTTTTCAAATCAATCTTTGAAAAAAAATCTACTCCACTCAAGAAATCCATCAAGTCATCCATCCTCGAAAAAGTAAATCTATACCTAATGATGATTTTGTTTAGCCCTCGAGTCACCACACATTCTCCATCCACCATCCTTCTTTGGACTTAAAATTGTTGGTACAACGCATGGACTCAAGATTTCTCTAAGAAACCCTTTGTCCATCAAATCTTGGACTTCCTTCTTAACTTATTCATTCGTCTGCAACGTCAATCTGTATGTTTCCTTGTTTGGTAAACTTTATCTTGGTATAAGGTTGATTTGATGGCTTATACATCTGATGGGCGGCACTGAACAAGGTAAATCGTCCACCACTATATCAGAGAAATTCTCCAACAGTTCCTAAATCTCCTCTGGTATATTATCCATCGAAGTACTGGTCAAGATGACTCTAGGTTTTCTCACCACAAAAAACTGCATTTCTTCATATTTCTTGACTTCATCAAGAATTTCCTTCCCACTCATGATAAGTATAGTATTTCTTGTCTCTTCCTTTACTTTATTGTCTTCAATTGGCATCAACATATGCATCGTACCATTATTCTCCAAGGTGTATGTGTTCTTTCTTCCATCATGAACAACATCTATGTCATATTTCCATGGTCTCCCCAACAAAAGATGATAGACATCCATGGGAATAACATCACATAAAATATCATCTCTATATCCCCCTATCTTAAATTCAACTAAACATTGTTTAGTGATTGTTACCTGATGTCCTTTTTGTAACCACAAAACTTTCTATGTGCTCGGATGTGCAACTATTTCCAATTCCAGCTTCTCCGCCATTTCTATGGATACTAGATCGTTTGTACTTCCATTGTCCACAATTACCTTTCATATCATATCCTTGGTCTTGCAAGCAGTTCTGAACAAACTATTACTTTGGACTAGATTCTCTATCTCCTTCCCTGGCTTCAAGAGAATTTTCCTCATCATTAAGGATCTTTCGCCTTTGCATCTTCTTCCTCAACATTTTGTCTTTGCACTTCTCAAATGTGAGCTTTTCCTCCTCCATCCCTTTTTCTATCAGGACATTCAAAAAACTTGTGTCCTATATTTCCATAAACAAAACACTTTATTTTACCTCCTCTGCCTCTTCCTCTTCCTCTTGCTTGAGGAAAAGTGTTCCTATCGGTATATTGTCCTCCTTGTGAGATTCCTCCCCTTTCTGGTTGATTATTAGGTTTATTTTATTCATCCTTGGGCTTCTGTACTCTGTCCTGGGAAATTGCTTTGCCTCTTATTTGACTTCTACCTCTTCCCCTTTGACCCTACTTTCGGTCCAATTTTACTTCTGTCTTTAAAGCAATTTGTTAAGAATCTTTCACATTTCTGATTGTCAACGTGCTCCTTTCATCTTGAATTTCATATCTCAATCCATTCATGTATATGGAGAATTTTTCATCATCACTCTCATGATGAATTGCTCTGATGTTGACTCTATAAAATACTTCAGCGTATTCCTTCACTATCATCCCCTTCTGTCTCACATTTTTCATTCTTCGAAACATATTAATTTGGTAATCTCTGGGTATAAACTTGGATTTCATCTTTGCGACCATCCTATCCCAGCTTTTGATTCGTTGTTTTCCTTTGCAACACCTGTCAGTCTGCAATTCATCCCACCATAGTGTTGCATGCCCATTCAGTCTAGTGACAACATGTTTTACTTTCTTATAGTCTTCGATATCCTCATAGTCAAAGTATTTATCTAGATCTCTAAACCAATCTAGTAGCCCCTCAACATCTAAGTTTCCTTCATACATCGAGATGTCCATTTTTTATCTAGCCCCAATTCTTGCAGCAAATTTGAATAGATGTTCCTCTGCAGCATATTCGACTACAACTTCTTCTTTGGCTCTAACTTCATTTTTTTTTTCAACCTCACTGACATCTCTAGTATTAGTTGTTTGCCTCTATGTTGTCTCCATAGCATCCAATCGAGCACAAAGTTCTCTCATTTCCCTTTCTATGAATGAATTGGGCATGGGTCTCTTTTGACGTCTTCTTGGCAACATTGTTTAAATTTGTTCCATGCAGAATTCAAATTACAGCTGCCCTCTGTCTTCCCTCTATAGAAAACAAAATTTGTAAGTTGGGCTCTGATACCACCTGACACAACACCCCTACCTCAGCAGGTTCTGCGTGACCTGTTGGTCTTTGGATATTTCTACTTCCTTGAGCCGAAATGGTTCTTTAGTTCCCACTGGAACCTTTTCACATATAACCATAGGTCCTTCTTAGAAGTTATGCCTATGTGAATGAGAACTAGGCATGAACCTCCACTCCACGTGACCAACTAGTGTGACCACAACCTTTACCTGAAAAGGTGTTTCAAGTTTTGCGACTTCGCGATTTCTGTTGTGATTCCCTCTAACTCCTTTGATTCTCGAGACCCCAAAATGGGATAAAATATATTTAACTCCTCCTTTATGCCTCAACCATGTGACCTCAGTCACATCCCGAGGTCCACCTCCGAGTGCGTCAGGATTTCACGACTCCTGTCCCTTCTCTCGAAGTATGAACTCATGACTTCTTCTCCTCAAATCAATGACCCTAAACTCCCCATGATCTAATGGTCCATATTGTATATAAATTTTTCATATCAGGATTTCACAACTCAAGGTCTCCAAGTCATGATCTTCTCCACACTATAACTCTCAAAATGTCAAAATTCAAAACCACGAGATCAACCTCTCCTTTGATCCAGATCTAATGATGACTATTCCTCCTGATATTGTGAGTGTTGAAAGACACTCATCCTTAACTTCTCCACTGATTCACTGGATCCAACAGTCCATGATGAATCGATAGTTCTTCCTTTGAGAATTTAACCATCCGTTCAATTTCTCAATGCTCCTGGCCAAATAACGTGGCATCTTCCTTATGAGCTTGGTTTCTACGAGGTAACTCCAGCCTCATCTTTCCTCCAAATGCTTTGAAGTCTCTATCCCTCCTTAGCTTGGTTCTTTCTACAAAATCAAGGATTCCAAGGGATTTTTCTCACACTCCTTGTGACTTCACGATAATCTCTGATTATCGGAACTCTCCAATTATGCACACTCCTCGCGACAGTAGCTCCTCAACCACTCACTAGCTTGGAAAAGTTTAAGACTGCAACTGGACTGCACACACCTTTCATGACTTTGTGCTATGCTTGCGCTTCTGCTGGTATGAGAACAACAATATCTCTCCTGAAATTTTCTGAGGTAAAACTTAGAACTTGTCAACGCACTCCTTACGGACTTTCACTGCACTCCTTGTAGGAATTCTTAGGAAGATAAACAATTGAAACTCATACTCTCACTCTCACAGACTTCATACATTCAACATGAAAACATACATACCAAGCATTGAAACAAATGCATAATAGAGACTGAAATTAACTATAAACATATCACTTAATAGATGTACACAAAATTCATAAAAAACCCAATGAAGGTTGATCAAATCTTTCTTATATTAATCCAAGTGCATCTGTATATGGGTCTAATAGCAACAACTATCTTCTCATACAAATTTTATAATCTCCATTCTTCTCTTCTCTCTCTTTCTTTACATCTCTTCATCTTAGTTACAATGAGAATAATCATACATTACAATACATACGAGGGATATTTCTAGATTTTTCTGTCCTACAACCTCTAGCTATATAATTGAATTAAATCCTACATCTACTTTACATTCATTACATTAATTTCCTACAACCAATAGATGAGACCAACTGCTCAATATTTGTGTTACAATCTCTAAACCATAAAAGAAAAAATATATTTTCCATATATTACATTAATTCTTCATCCTTTCAAATTCAAAACATCCTCAAAACATGCGCTGGTGCATATCCAGTTGTCCTTCTCTTTGTTGGCTTGCGATGCTCCTACAACGTATACCTTTGGCTGAAAAATTCATACGCTCCTTCCCATGAGCTCCTGCACCATCTGTCCATTTTTCTAGATCTCTTCTTCACTTTCCCAACTGGCATATTCAATCGAGTGTCCCTTCGACTTTATCAAGTAATAAAAATACATCTTTCTTCGGGTCTTCATGATAACTCTCTAATCAATGATCTTTTCCATCTCTGTCTTTTTAGCTACATGCATCTGTTTGACCCACTGAACTTCCTTTTGATTCTCTCCTGATATCGCTTCATCTTCTCTGTAAGGATATAGATATGCTATGTTGAATATGGGTGATATGCCCACATCATATGGAAATTCTATCTCATAAGCATTTTCCTCAAATTTTCTCAGAATCTTACACGACCCTATCTTTTTCATTTTCAGCTTGTTATACGATCCCCTTGGGAATATTTCCTTTCTAAGGTGTGCTAAGACGAAATATCCCACTTTGAACAGAAGCTCTCTCATGTGTTGATCTACTCTGCGCTTATATTTCTTGTTTTAACTCTACAACCACTCTTTAATCTTGTTGTGAAGTTCTTTCATCTCTACTGCAAAGTCCTCCACTCCAGCGCTTCTGAACTCATTATGCTCTATGTCTCTCAAATGAGATACACCTCTTGGTTGCATTCCATACATTACCTGGAATGGGCTCTGTCATGTGCTCTGGTTAGGTGATTCATTATACGCAAATTATTCTTGTAGTAGAATCTGATCCCACTGACTATGATGTTCAACTACTAAACTCCTCAATAAATATCCCAAACTTCGGTTTACTACCACAGTTTGTCCATCCGTTTGAGGGTGATATTTTGAGCTAAAATATAAATTCATCCCCAACTTCTTCCAAAGTGTCCTCCAGAAATGAGAAACAAATTTGGTATCTTGATATATAACAATACTCTTGGGTAAACCATGAAGTCAAACAACTTCTTTGAAAAACAGGTTTGCAATGTGTGTTGCATCACTAGTTTTCTGACATGGAATAAAATGTGCCATTTTTGAGAGTCTGTCGACTACCACGAATATGAAATCACAACCTCTCTATTTCCTTGGCAATCCTAACACAAAATCCATGCTTACCACGTCCCATGGACTCTCCGATACTGGAAATGGTTGGTACAATCTTGTATTATGTCTTTTCCCCTTGGTGTGCAGGCAAATTCTACATCTGTTCACAAACTTCTTGACATCTGTCCTCATCCCTCACCAATAATATAAATTGTTCAGTTGCGAAAATGTTTTTTCATGGCTGAAATGTCCATCCAATCCTCCACTATGTTTTTCCTTTAAAATGTTTTCTCTCATAGAACTCTTTGGGATACACAATTGATTTCCTTTTAATTATAACCCATCCTAGATCAAATATTCAACCCATTGGCTTCTATCTCTCAGAACAAGACTCTCACATGCTTCATAAGCGTCCTTGAAATCTGAATCATCTATGTACATATCCTTAAGGCTATCAAAACCTAAGGTATTCACATGAAACTCCTACATAATCAAACATTTCCTGCTCAATGCATCAACAACCTTGTTAGTAGTTCTAGAAATGTGCTTTATAACAAAAGTAAATTTATGCATAAACTTAACCCATTTTGCATATTTTTGGTTCAATTTCTCCTATCTAGTTACGAATTGTAAAGCATGGTTGTGGCTGTACAAAACAAACTCTTTTGGAACCAACTAGTGCCTCCATTTCTTCAGCGCCTATATGATCGCATAAAAATCTTTATCATACGTGTAATAATTCATCTTGGAATCATTCAGCTTCTCACTAAAGTACGCAATTGGTCTATTTCCTTGACTTAAGATTGCTCCAACTGCAAATCCACTTGCGTCAAATCTCACTTGAAATGTCTTACTAAAATATGGTAGAACCAGAACTGGTTGTCGAGTTGTCTTCTCCTTTAACAACTTGAAACTTTTCTATTCTTCCTCTGTCCAATGAAAAGATTTATGTTTTTTCTTGACCGTGTCCATCATTGCTAATCCCACTAAAATTTCTGATGAACTTCCTGTAAAAACAAGCCAATCCATGGAATCTTCTGACTTCAAAGATATTCCTTGGAGATGGCCATTCTTTGATTTCTTTTACCTTCTTATGATCCATATTCAACTCATTTGAAGAGATCACAAAACCTAAATAAATGATCCCTTTCTTCATGAAAGATGACTTCTTCAAATTTATCAGCAACTTCTCTTGCTGTAAGATCCTCATCACTAGATTTAGGTGCCTCAAATGTTCATCCTCAATCTTACTGAAGATCAGTATATCATCAAGATACACAATTACAAATTTTCCAATGAGATACTTCAAGACTTTGTTCATCAATATCATAAAAGTACTTGGCGCATTCGTCAAACCAAACAGCATGATAATCCATTCATATAGTTCTTCATTCATCTTGAATGTTGTATTTCATTCATCACCTTCCCTCATTATAATTTGATGATATCCACTTTTCAAATAAATCTTTGAAAAAAACTCTACTCCACTCAAGCAATCCATCAAGTCATCCATCCTCGGTAAAGTAAATCTATACCTAATGGTGATTTTGTTTATAGCCCTCGAATATGCACACATTCTCCATCCAACATCCTTCTTTGGACTTAAAACTGTTGGTACAACGCATGGACTCAAGATTTCTCTAATCAACCCTATGTCCATTAAATATTTGACTTCCTTCTTAACTTCTTCATTCTCCTACGATGTCAATCTATATGTTTCCTTCTTTGGTAAACTTTCTCCTAGTATAAGGTCGATGTGATGGCTTATACTTCTGATGGGTGGCAACGAACAAGATAAATCAACCACCACTATATCAGAGAAATTCTCTAGCAGTTCTTGAATCTCCTCAGGTAGATCATCCATCAAAGTACTGGTCAAGATGACTATGTTTTCTCACCACAACAAACTACATTTCTTCATCTTTCTTGACTTCATCCAAAAGTTCCTTCCTCTCATGATAAGTATAGTATTTCTTGTCTCTTCCTGTACCTTCTTGTCTTCAATTGTAAGCAACATATGTGTCCTACCATTCTTCTCCAAGGTGTATGTCTTCTTTCTTCCATCATGAACAACATTTTTGTCATATTTCCATGGTCTCCCCAACAAAAGATGATAGATATCCATGGAAATAACATCATATAAAATATCATCTCTATATCCCCCTATATTAAATTCAACTAAACATTGTTTAGTGATTGTTACCTAATGTCCTTTTTGCAACCAAAAAACCTTGTATGGGCTCAGATGTGCAACTGTTTCCAATTCCAGCTTCTCCACCATTTTTGTGGATACTATATTATCTATACTTCCACTATCCACAATTATCATACATACCCTATCCTTGGTCTTGCAAGTAGTTCTGAACAAACTATTCCTTTGGACTGGATTCTCTATCTCCTTCTCTAGCTTCAAGAGAATTTTCCTCATCATTAAGGATCTTATGCATTTTGCATCTTCTGCCTCAACATTTTTCCTTTGTGCTTCTAAAATGTGAGCTTCGCCTCCTCCATTCCTTTTTCTATCGTGACATTCAAAAAACTTGTGTCCTATCTTTCCATAGACAAAACACTTTATTTCACCTCCTCTGCCTCTTCCTCTTCCTCTTTCTCGAGGAAAAGTGTTTCTATCGGTATATTGTCCTCCTTGTGGGATTCCTCCCCTTTCTGGGTGATTATAAGGTTTATTTTCTTCATCCTTGGGCTTCTGTACTCTGTCCTGCTAAATTTATTTACCTCTTCTTTGAATTCTACATCTTCCCCTTTGACCCTACTTTTGGTGCAATTTTACTTCTGCCTTTGAATCAATTTGATAAGAATCTTCCACATTTTTTATTTTCACCATGCTCATTTCATATTGAATTCGATATCTCAAGCCATTCATGTATCTGGAGAATTTTTCATCATCACTCTCATGATGAATTTCTCTAATGTTGAGTCTGTAAAATTCTTCAGTGTATTCCTTCACTATCATCCCCTTTTGTCTCAAATTTTGAATTATTTGAAACATATTAATTCGGTAATCTCTGGGTATAAACTTGGATTTCATCTTTGCGACCATCATATCTGAGCTTTTGATTCGTTTTTTTCCTTTGCAATGCCTACCAATCTGCAGTTCATCCCACCATAGTGTTGCATTCCCTTTCAGTCTAGTGACAACATGTTTTACTTTCTTATATTCTTCGATATCCTCATAGTCGAAGTATTTATCCAGAGCTCTAAAGCAATATAGCAACTCCTCAACATCTAAGTTTCCTTCATACATCGAGATGTCCATTTTTTCTCTGGACCTTATTCTTGCAACAACTTTGAATAGACGTTCCTCTGCAACTTCTTCTTTGGCTCCAGCTTCAATTTTTCTTTCATCCTCACTGACATCTCTAGTATTAGTTGTTCGCCTCTGTGTTGTCTCCATAGCATCCAATCGAGCACAAAGTTCTCTCATTTCCCTCTCCACGACTGGATCAGGCATGGGTCTCTCTTGACATCTTCTTGGTAGCATTGTTTAAATTTTTTCCATGTAGAATTCAAATTATAGTTGCCCTTTGTCTTCCCTCTAGAGAAAACAAAAGTTGTAAGCTAGGCTTTGATACCACCTGACGCAACACCCCTACCTCAGCAAGTTCTGCGTGACCTGTTGGTCTTTGGATATTTCTACTTCCTTGAGATGAAATGGCTCTTTAGTTCCCACTAGAACATTTTCACATATAACCACAAGTCCTTCTTAGAAGTTACGTCTATGTGAATGAGCAATAGGCACGAACCTCCACTCCACGTGACCAACCAGTGTGACCACAAACTTTACCTGAAAAAGGTGTTTCGGGTTTCGTGACTTCGCAATTTCTGTTGTGAGGCCCTATGAATCCTTTGACTCCCTAAACCCCAAAATGGGATAAAAAATATTTAACTCCTCCCTTATGTCTCAACCATATGATCTCAGTCACATCTTGGGGTCCACCTCCGAGCGTGTCAGGATTTCGCGACTCCTATCCTTTCTCCCGAAGTCTTAACTCATGACTTCTTCTTAGATCAATGGCCCTGAACTTATCATGATATGATGGTCCATATTGTATCGAAATTTTGCATATCAGGATTTTGCAACTCAAGGTCTCCAAGTCATGACCTTCTCCACACTTTGACTCCCAAAATGTCCAAATTCAAAACCACGATATCAACCTCTCTTGTTGATCCATATCTAATGATGACTATTCCTCCTGATCTTGCGAGTGTTGAAAGACACTCATCCTTAACTTCTTCACTGATCCACTGGATCCAACAGTCCATGAAGAATCGATAGATATTTCTCTAAGAATTTAACCATCCGTTCAAGTTCTCGATGCTCCTAGCCAAATAACGTGGCCTCTTCCTTATGAGCTTGGTTTCTATGAGGTAACTCCAACCTCGTCTTTCTTCCGAACTCTTTGAAGTATCTATCCCTTCTCAGCTTGGTTCTTTCTGAAAAATCAAGGATTCCAAGGGATTTTTCCCTCACTCCTATGGCTTCACGATAATCTCTGATTATCTTAGATCTCCAATTGTGCACACTCCTCGTGACAATAGCTCCTCAACCAGTCACTAGTTTGCAAAAGTTTAAGATTTCAACTAGCCTTCACACACCTAGAACGACTCTGTACTATACTTGCACTTTTACTGGTATGAGAACAAAAGTATCTCTCCTAATATTTTTTGAGGTAAAACTCAGAACTTGTCAACTCACTCCTTGCGGACTTTCACTGCACTCCTTGTAGGAATTCTCAGGAATATAAACAATTGAAACTCATACTCTCGCTCTCATAGACTTCATACATTCAAGATGAAATCATACATACCAAGCATTGAAACAAATGCATAACAAAGACCAAAATTAATTGTAAACATACCATTCAATAGATGTACACAAAATTCATAAAAACCCCCATGAAGGTTGATCAAATCTTTCTTATATTAATCCAAGTGAATTTGTACATTGGTCTAATAGAAACAACTATCTGCTCATACAAATTTTATAATCTCTATTCTTCTCTTCTCTCTCTTGCTCTACACTTCTTCATTTTAGTTACAATGAGAATAATCATACATTACAATACATACGAGGGAGATTTCTAGATTTTTCTGTCCTACAACCTCTAGCTATCTAATCGAAAAAATCCTACATATACTTTACATTCATTACATTAATTGCCTACAACCAACAGATGAGACCAACCACTCAATATTTGCGTTACAATATCTAAACCATAAAAGAAAAAATATATTTTCCATATATTACATTAATTATTCATCCTTTCAAATTCAAAACATCATCAAAACGCACACTGGTGCATATCCATCTAGCCTCTGCTTTGTTAGCTTGTGATGCTCTTGCAATGTACTCCTTTGGCTGAAACATTCATAGGCTCTTGTCTGTTAGTGCTCTATAATTTTCCCAAGGCTATGGAGGCAGTCACAGAGGCAACATCAAAACCACTTCAAGTCTTGTATCTAGCCCTCCAAGACTCAGAGAGGGATCTCTCTATGTGATATAGCTTTGTTTGAATAGATTACTCTATTTAATGGGTTTAGAGTTTGGATTTTGAATTGGTAGGGGCAGAGAAAACGAACCATGGGCAATGGAGTCATAATCTAAAGCTCAATCAAAAAAAAGTTCTACAGAAAACCTTACAGGGCAAGGTAGGCACTCTTGGTGGATTCTTTGAATTTGATTTTGGATTTAGAGGAGCAAGATGAGAGGACCAGGCAATGACAGGGCAATCAAGAATCTTAGAATTAACCTTTGAGGAGAAAACATTGACAATTATGTCAAAGCTATAAATAGAGTGTATGTCTCAACAAATTTTGTTCTTCGAACTTCTTTGCATAATTTAGAGTATGAATAACTTAAGAAATACAATGGAAACAAATTATAGCGAATGAGGAAAACATCACCACCAAAAACGACACATGAATCCTATAACTGTTGTGACTGTATTATTGAATTGATGAGAACACAGAAAGCTCAGTGAGTTGTTTTACAAAAACTCAATCATGGTCCCTTGACTAATCAACCTCCATAGTTGTAGTGGATTGAATTCCCTTTTCACCAGCTAGGTCAGGTGCCTGAATGATTTTTGGCCTCTTGGTGTGTAATTGGAACTCTTCAGACAATACTTTAGTGACAAAAGGTGAAGTGTCCTTCCTGGGCCTTTTCTCCTTTGGAAACTGTGGTGTAGTCATCTGGGAGATAGTGAACAAAAGGTTTTGTTGTTCTGTCTCAACCAGAGTGTTTGGCTCCCCTTTTTTCTAGTTGGTGAACTTCTCTATCTCAGGCCTAGATGTGTGGACATATGGTATATTCTTATTCTTAACTCTCATCTCTAAAATTATCCCATAGGGGTCATAATGCCATAGGAAGCTAGCAAAAAAATTCATTTCCTTTAACAGTCTATCTGCTTCCTCCCCAGCACCTCGGCTATTGCAGATGAATGACCCAATCTACCCTTTGATTCTGAGTTGTTGCTTCTTCTTCAGAGACACAAAATGTATGTCATCTAATTTGATCATTTGCCTTATGTAATCCAGGGCAAATATCCTCATGAGTAGATACTTGGGTAACTTGTATGGAGCCAATTTGCACCCATACACTCTGATCTCTGTGTGGCCCTGGTACAGGTACCAGTCTCCCATTTTTGTAAGATCTGAAAGGTGTAATTTACTTTGAATTTCCTCATTTATTCTTGGCTCAGGTCTACCATTGAGCATGCTCACCATGGGATGGTAAAATTGCTTGATAAATTGTTTGAAGCTGAATTCTGTAGAGTTTTGTCTGGGCAGTGAAGTCCACGCTGTCACCACTTGTGGCCTCCCATCCTTGTCCATCTTCTACATAAAAAAGGAGAATTTTTCCGCTTGAAAGAATATGAACATGTAAGCCAGTATTGAGGAATACCGGAACATGCCTTATGTGGTGAAGTTTGAGAATTTCTCATGAATGTTGTCTACCAGGAAGGCATTGTATTCAAACTGAGTGGTGGGTTTCTCATCTGTGGAGAAGATGGACAAAAAACCCAATATGGGTTCATCCACCCATTGATCCAAAAAATACCCAAGGAGGGTGCAGAGCGACGAGATGACTTGGTTTCCCTTCACTGAAAATAGGGATGAAGGATATGGGGGATTTGTAGTGGGGAGCTGAGCGGCCTGTGGGAGAAAAAGTTTCAAAATATGAGCTCTTGGGGGAAATGATATTTTTTGGTAGATTTCTATGATTATTTCAAGGTTTAAAGGTGAGGCATATTTGGCTCTGGGTATCTGCATCATCTGATTAATGGTTTCTGGTGTAATGAAGAACAATTTTTATCCATATGAAGAAACTACAACTCTTTGGTTAGGAAGGTAATGAGCTTGGCATTTGAGGGCGAATTCGGGGAAATGGTGAACCTGGGGGAAAAGGTACAGGGGAAGGTTTGACTCCCAGAGCTCAATTTCATCGCTCTGGTCAAGGAAAAACTCTTTGAGCCATGACTACAAGTCTGCAAAGTCAAACTCGCATTTGGTGTCTGTGATTAAATGGTCTTTTTCGACTAGATGGATCCTGTCGAGGTTGACAGGGGGTGGGAGGAAAGGATTTTCCTCAGCTTCTGTTCTTTTTTATTTTAGCACCAACACTGTAAAAATACCTGCAAATCAAACAATCATTAGTGGGGATGATGGTGGCTTTGGAAAGTTGACTGTAATGGAGAGGAAAACGGGGAAAAAATTCTTTGGTGCGATGACAGGGTGAATGATGAGGGAAATAAGGGAGAAGGTATCTTTTGAGAAAATGGATACCTGTTAGGAATGGGAGATAGGTCAACAGGTTAATGGATAGGTTAGCTAGTAATAAATGGCAAATGGGTCATTTAGAGCATGATATGGCAGGTGACAATGAAAGAAGAATACGACTGGGTGACATGGTGGGAGTTGATTAGGAAGTAACCATGGTGAGAGGACTTGTAAAGGGAAAACAAGGGGAATGGACTGACAGAGTAATGAGATGTGACCTCTAGGGGAAAAAAGTGGATAATGACATCATGGGATGATAAGGTATGTCAGACCTTGGGAGGCGGAGGGAGTCTGACCCAATATATTCCTACCATGTAGAGATAAGGGGCCCTCCAGAAAACAATCGATTTCGGACCCTCCCCCCTCCATTAAAAATATAATGGTCTGGGGTGTCCAAAAAACAATATGACTCATCCATCAGCATGCCTGCTCTTGGACCGTAGATTTGTATGTGCCATTTAACAAACATTCTTGAGCCCCCCTCACCATTAAAGGTAGAACAGTCGGGGGGGGGTCCAGAATCCAATCTAAGTTGTGGATCTGAGCCATTCATATATGCACCTTTTTTATTTCTGATTCTAGACCCCCCCCC
>JZKD02S2111339.1:1356261-1366302 GCA_000966675.3 Picea glauca
TTAAAGGTAGAATGGTCGTGGGGGGTCTAGAAAGACCTATCAACCATAGATCTAGGCACCCACTCTCCGGTCGTTCATCTATGCACTGTGATTAATTGTGAGCGTGAAGGCATATGTGCTCCAAAAAACTTAGGATAAGTGCATATCGTGGTTTTTCCCAAGCTTTTCCATGTTTTTATCACCAAGGGGTTAGACATCAGACCTTTGAAACTTCAAAGATATGTTTCAACATTGATCATCATGCTTGTTTCATTGAGATAAAGAAAAATACCCTATTCTCTAACCTAATTACCTATGACAATTAGCCCAAATTAAACTATTGGACTAAGAAATTACTCTATCCTGGGGTTATCTGACAAAGATTAGGCAGTTTGGTCAAATTTATTCACTAACTAACCTAAATCGCTTGGCTAAGATTAAACAGTTTAGCCAAGCTTATTCACTACTCCTATCAACATAAATTTAAAATAACTTGGCCATGCTTAAACGGTATGGACCAAATAATTATTATTGCATGGGGCTCTATTGATTTCTTTTATGCCCTCTTTTATTCTTTTTCTTTCTTTTCTTTTTCTTTTTCCTTTTCTCAAATTATTTGTAGAATGGAAAATCATTTGATAAACAAAAACACTAAAGAGATAACATTTTAGTCACCAGTTGATCCTATAAATTATAGGGTTATAACAATGGCTCCACCTGGGGATGGTACTCTCCTTGTGAAGTGCCAAGAATCCTAATTCCTGATGTTCTGAAAAAAATTTCTCCATAGTTGCCTTTGTTGCTTGATTGGTTTTATTTTTGAAAACTGGAAGACAATGTTCAATGGCTTAGGGCCTTCTCTACGGGCTTCAACCATCTGATCAAAGTTATTTTACTCAAAAACTTGTAAGAAAAATGAAAATGGTTTGTACAATGGAAAAGTGTGACTGTAGGTCCCTACTAAGGAGGTGAATAGTGCTTGAGAATTCTGCCATTTATAGGTCCTCCTGGCAGATTTGTCCAATCACTGTTGTTGAGAAAGAAGGCATTATTTCCTCTGAATGCTTGAATCATGTAAGGTCCCTTCCATAGACTGTCAAATTTCCCATGCTTCCCCTTATCTTCATTTTGGGCATCCCATCTTAGAACCAAGTCACCTAGCTCAAAGTCATCTTCTTTAGTTCTTTTGTGAAAGATATTCTTAATGCTTTCTTGGACAACCTGAGTTTTGTTGTATACTTCTTCTTTGGATTGTTGTAAGTGGATCATCTGTTTTATCCTTCTTTGGCAGTCGTTCGGCTTGGCTTGCATCTCTTGTAGCAATTTCATGATAGGAACTCCTAAGGAAGTGGGAAAAACTGCTTCAGTTCCATAGACTAGCTGATATGGTGACTTACCAATTGACCTTTTGGTGGTCAGTATGTCGGCCCATAGTGAGAAAACCAGCTTGTTATGCCATGACTTTTTGTTTTCTTGCAAAGTCATATTAATAATGTTCACCAGGGTCTTATTGGATGACTTTGCCAGCCCATTTCCCTGAGGGTAATAAGCTATGGAATGACCCAAACCAATATGATACTGGTTGCAAAATTCTATGAGCTTATTAGATTGGAAAGCAACTTCATTTTCAGTTATAATATTTCTAGGACATCCAAAACGAGACAAGATATTATTTTCATGAAATTTAATAATGACAAAATCATTAGATTGCTTGCTTGGGACAACTTCGATCCATTTTGTGAAATAGTCTGTAGCAGTAAGAATCCACCTGTGTTGGCCTGAAGAGGGAGGATGTATTTCTCTAATGAAGTCTAATCCCCATTGCTGGAAAGGAGCTTCAACAGAGATTGGTTTCAGGGGCAAAGTAAGGAGCTTCTTTTTACCCTCGAAAACCTAAAATTTATGACACAAAGTCACTTTCTGATGCACATCAGTGAACAACGTAGGCCAATAGAACCCAGCTCTAAGAATTTTATTAGATATGGTCTTCCATCTTAGATGACCACCACAGTATCCTGCATGAAAATTATGCAATACTCTATCAGCTTCATCTTTTAATAGACAATTCAACAAAATACCTCCAAGATCCTTCCAATATAGATTGTCTTCTAAAATGAAAAATTTTAATGCCTTTAATTTAAAAAACCTAGATTTAATTTTGGTGAGTCCAGGGGGAGCTTGTAAGTTATGCAAAACAAATATCAGGTCTGCATACCATGGAGAATTAAGAAATACCTCTTTCACGCTTGGAGTCGCCTACTCTCCCTGTTCATCTACTACAGCTAAGAAATTAATATTAAGAGCATGGAAATTGGATTCAACGATTAACTTTTCTAGACCTTGACCTTTAATCAGTTTAGTAGGATTAATATCTATGTCATACTCCAGAATGATAGCAATCCATTTTCCTCTTCGGCCGTCTGGTTTGTCCCGAGTTAAAATATCTTTTACTACTGCGTTTGGAACATAAGCGATGGTGTGGGAATGGAGAATATATACTCTAAAAGCCTTTATGGCTTTCACCGGGGCAAAAGCTTGTTTCTCCATTATTTATAATTCAAAGAAGCATATCTTAATGCTTTATTGAAAAAGGATATGGGATGTTCATACCCTTCATTGTTTTTCTGTAGTAATACTACTGCAATGGTATGTTCAGAAGCGAATGAAAAAAAGGTAAAAATCTTTGGTGAAATCAGGACTGATCAAGACTGGAGCCTGTGTGAGTGCATGTTTAACTTGTTCAAAAGGCTATTTATATTCAGTGTCCCATTTTATTTTTGTGTCCTTTTTAAACATGTTTGTGATGTTCCTAAGAAGTTCGGCCAGGTTAGGTATGACTCTTCTTAGAAAAATTATTTTTCCAATGAAAGACTGTAACTCCTTGATATTCCTTGTCTGTTCTAATTTCCGAATGGCTTCTATTCTGCTAGGATATATATTAATTCCTTCCTTAGAGATTATGTGCCCCAACAATTTACCTTCCTCTAATCTGAAAAGGCTTTTCTTAGGATTCAAAGAAATCCCAAATTTCCTGCATTTCTCGAATACTCGTCTGAGATGTCTTAAGTTCTCATCATCGGATTGGGAATGCACAGTTACATCATCCAGATAAATGAAAATAAATTTTCCAAGTTCTACCACAAAATTGATGTCCATCGCTCTTTGGAAAGTGGCCCCAATGTTCATCAACCCAAAAGGCATTTTCATGTACATGAAAGTGCCCCAAGGTGTTGTGAAGGTTGTTTTCTCTTGGTCATCTGGGTGAATGAGAACCTGGTTATAGCCTGAGAAACCATCCAGTAAGGAGATTCAGATGGATCCAACTACCTTTTGTAAGATGTGTTTCATTTTCGGCAATGGGTAGTTATCCTTTAGAGAAACTTTGTTCAGGTTTCAGAAATCAATGCAAAGACTAATTTCCCCAGACTTCTTTCGGGTTGGAACTAGATTTGAAACCCATTTTGAAAATCATAAGGGAACTATGATTTTAGCATCATACATATTTTTAATTTATTTTTTCTATCAGGGGAAGTAACATGGGATTGATTCTCCTAAGTTTATGTCTGAAAGGTTTTTGATCTTGTTTTATCGGGATCCTATGTTGTATGATGCTTGTGTCATAAGATTTTAGATCTTCGTAACCCCAAGCAAACACATCTGCATATTCCTTGAAAAGTTCAATGTATTTGAGTTTCTTCTCAGGAGGTAAGGATTTAGAAAGTTTTACTATCCCGGGCTTCTCTTCTATCCCTATGTTAACATCTTTAACCTCTTTACCACCGGCTTCAATTTTTGGTTTTTTAGCTACATCATTAAAATAAAAAGGGTCTTCTAAAGGAACTAAACCCCTAGGTAAAACATTACTTTTTAAATGAAAAACATTAGATTCTATCTCATATTCACCTAACTCTCCTGAATCTATCTTATTTACACTATCATTTCCAAAATCAGATTTATTTACATTTTCATCCTCGTTTTCTAAGTCTATGTTTGTACACTCAAAATCATTTTTGCATTGTATAAAATCTTCAATTTGGTCATCATTCCCAAATACCTGCCAGTATTTGATGTTTTCTGGGATAGTCGGTCTGCACTTCACTTCCAATGTGTATGGGCAAGTGGAACAAAAAGGTATCTTTCACATGGATGCTGACGTAGCTAACCCATCCGCTAAAATATTATGTCCCCTGGGCATAACCTGTAAATCAACTTCAATGAAACATTTAAGGGCATCCAAAAAAACATTCCTATAAGCTATGATATGGGGGTGTTTTGTTGCATACTACCTTTGATTTTTTTGATAATTAATTTGGAATCACCTCTTACCATGATTTTTTTGGCACCAACTTTCTTTAGAAGTTTCAAACCGAGCATCAAAGCTTCGTACTCAACAATGTTGTTAGTGCATTGAAAATTTAATTTGTAAGAATGGTTTTCTGAATACCTGGATTTTTGATTGTGCAACCAAAATCTTGCTCCAACTCCTTCTTTTCTTACAACTCCATCGAAGTCCATGCTCCAGAAATCTGTTGGAAATTCTTCACTTATCACATTTTTCTTTCTTTCTGCCTTAGAGATTTCTTGGCCTTCTTTCGGATCAAGTGTATCTTCTTCCAGCTGAGCGATCTGCTTTCCTGTATCACCGTCGTTATATTGTATGAAAGAATCTAAGTCAGAGTGTGCAGAGTATAGAGGATAGTTATGTGGCTTTTCTTGGCTACTGACCATATATTTCATCAGCGTATCTTTATACAATCTTCTCTGTTGCCCGAATACTAGGATGGTGGCATATGACATATCCAATTGCAAAGTACCTTTCAACTTGCCCCCCCAAGACCTGGACAACAATTCTGCGACCACAACATCAATAACCATGCTTTTTGCCAGAATCTGAACTAGAGTGATACATAAGTCCTTGATCAATCCGATACATATAACTTTACTGGAGTCAAAAGAGTGTAAGTCCTTGTAAGGTTTGGTGACCTCGAGTCCCAGTTTTTCCATCATTTCTTTAGGCATCACGTTATGGGAAGCACCTGAATCTAACATAGCATTATGTAGAATCAAGTCATGTATATTAAGGCTGATGTAAAAAGGAGTGACAACACCATTGTCAATATGACCATCAACTTCAGGGCCAAACAGGAGTTCAGGTTGATCATCAGTAAGATTTACAGTGTTCGAATGATTCGTCGATCTAACGGTTAAGGCCTTCATGCCTATATCAGGTTCAATGCTCAACACTTTGATCACCTATGATTGGTAAGTGTCCTTACTCATCAACTCAGAAAGGGGAATGGGAATTTTCACTTTGGATAATTCCCCTTCGAGGCTGAAAGGAGTAGGTGCTATGCTTTGGCTCAACAATTTTGATTTGTCCACCATAGTCTTTCGGGAAGAAGTATTTGGTGGGTTGGTTGATGAAACCTCAGTCTGCGTTGATATTTATAAAATGGTAAGGCTTCTTTTTGCTAGAGCTTCAACATTACCTTTCTCAAGGGTCTTTTTGGTAGAAGGCTCAGGTACTTTCTTGGTTTCAACCACTTTCTTCAGTTCAGTTACCCTTTTTGGGGAACTTTCATCCGTCTTCTTACTTCACAAATCGTATTTCCTATGTACCTCCATAATGGAATTTTCAAATGACTGTTGTTCAGATTCTTCAACTTCTTTTCTCACCTACGCTTGAGAAAGAAGGAAAAGTTCTTGCACTTCCTGAGTGAGAAAAATAGCTTCGTTATCATGAATGCCCATGAGGTTTATGTGTGTGTCTTCCAATTCTTCAATTACCTCTTCTCCTTCATTGGCATAATTTTCCTGTAGGGGTGGGCTGATCTGTTGACCAAGACCCCTCTGTTCTCTTTGATCCCTGGGATCTCTCTGCTTGATTTGAGGAGGATTTCTTCTGAAGTTAGGATTCTAAATTTGTGGAGCAAGTTGATTTTCTCTAGGAGGATTTATTTCAGATATAGTGAGTCTCTCCATCATCCTTTCCATTACTCTAGCTAAGGAATCCAACTTGGCATCAGAAGAAGATGTATAAGGTTCTTATTTAATTGTGACTCTCCTTTCATTCCTCTGTTGTGCCCTTTTAGCCAACAGGCTGGCCTCCACACTTATTGCGCTTTTGTGCATGTCCTCCAGGGTGGTGGAATTTCTTTCCCTTAATTGATATGACATATCAGTGTTGAAACCGTCAGGGAATTTTATCAGTGCTAAACCTTGTGGGGGTTTAATATTGGCTGAAATTGCATTGTACAGATTATTGAAATGGTTGCAATAATATTGAACTGTCTCACCTTGATTCCTTCTGATGTTTTTGTATTCTGAAAAGATTTGGAGAGGATTTTTATTTACCTCCCATCTGTCTAGAAAACTTCTTTGAAATGATATAAGGTCAAGCACTGAGGAAGCACGCAAACCTTTGTACCATTTCTTAACATCACCGATCAAACTCAGTGCAAACAATCTCATTTGAACGTCAACTTCATCTACTTCTTGCAGATCAAAATAGTCATTCATTTTATCAACATGTTGTTCTGCACTCAAGGGACCTGTTCCATTGAACTATGGAAGTTGCGTTTGATAATCCTAGGGCATAGCATGTAGAGGTGCGACCAACACCAAGGGAACATATCTAGCTACCATGATAGGTGGAGGAGGTGGGACAATAACCTGAATGATAGGTGGGGTGATGACAGAAGATGAGGAGGAGGAGGGGATTGCTGGCATGGAGTGAGTAGTTTGAGGTTTTGTAGTGGGAGATAGTATTTCAGGGGTTCGGGGTTGCAGGATTTTTGGGTCTAAAATGATTTCAGTTACAAAGCTATCAGATTTTGTTCTAAACAGACTTTGTTTGAAAATGGTGTCAAAGTCAAGATCTTGAAGGGTAACGACTTCCTCTAGGAGGGAAAAGGACTTGTGAAGGAGACTATGACTCCCTAAACCTTCTATAATGGTCTTCTTTCTAAGTAATTGTTCTAGATTATCAGTCGCTATTGCAGGTTCTGGGTCTGGGTGAGATAGAGTATAAACTCTTTTAGGAGCCATATTTTTCTAATTTTTATATATTTTTTAGTTTTATGAGTCCGAAATTAATATGCACAAGCTTTTAACAACCTCTGAACATTATTTCTTTCTCATATTTACAATTTTTTCAGAAACAAATTCTTCTTCTAGGGAAAAAGAAAACGTGGGTTTGAAAGTTTGTTCAGTTCCCCAGTATGGTTGCCATTATGTTAGCGCTCTGTAATTTTCCCAATGCTGCGGAGGTAGTCACAGAGGCAACATCAAAACCACTTCGAGTCTTGGATATATCCCTCCAAGGCTCAGAGATGGATCTCTCTATGTGATATAGCTTTGTTTGAATAGATATTAGGCTAGTTAATGGGTTCATAGTTTGGATTTCGAATTGGTAGGGGCAAAGAAAAGGAACCATGGGAAATGGAGTCACAATATAAAGCCCAATCAAAAACAAGTTCTACAGACAACCTTACAGGGCAAGGTAGGCACTCTTGGTGGATTCTTTGAATTTGATTTTGGATTTAGAGGAGCAAGATGAGAGGACCAAGCAATGACAGGGCAATCAAGAATCCTGGAATTAACCTGTGAGGAGAAAACATTGACAATTATGTCAAAGCCAGAAACAGAGTGTATGTCTCAACAAATTCTGTTCTTTGAACTTCTTTGCATAATTCAGAGTATGAATAACTTAAGAAATACAATGGAAACAAATTATAGTGAATGAGGAAAACATCACCACCAAAAATGACACATGAATTATGTAACTTCTGTGATTGTATTATTGAATTGATGAGAATACAGAAACCTCAGTGAGTTGTTTTACAAAAACTCAATCATGGTCCCCTGACTAATCAACCTCGATAGTTGTAGTGGATTGAATTCCCTTTTCACTAGCCGGGTCAGGTGCCTGACTGATTTTTGGCCTCCTAGTGTGTAATTGGAGCTCTTTAGATGATACTTCAGTGACAGAAGGTGAAGTGTCCTTCCTAGGCCTTTTCTCCTTTGGAACCTACGGTGTAGTCATCTAGGAGATAGTGACCGAAAGGTCCTGCTGTTCTATCTCAACCAGAGTGTTTGGCTCCCATTCTATCTAGTTGGTGAACTTCTCTATCTCAATCCTAGATGTGTGGACATATGGGATATTCTTATTCTTAACTCTCATCTTTGAAATTATCCCGTAGGGGTCATAATTCCATATGAAGCAAGCAAAAAACTTCATTTCCTTTAACATTCTATTTGCTTCCTCCCCAACCCAATTTTCGCTTTGATTCTGAGCTACTGCTTCTTCTTCAGAGACACAAAATGTATGTCATCTAAGTTTGTCATCTTCCTTATGTAATCTAGGGAAAATATCCTCACGGGAAGATACTTGGGTAACTTGTATGGAGCCAATTCGCACCCATACACTCTGATCTTTATGTGGTCCTGGTATAGGTACTGGTCTCCTGTTTTTGCAAGATCTGAAAGGTGTAATATCCTTTGAATTTCCTCATTTATTCTTGACTCAGGTCTGCCACTAAGCATGCTCACCACAAGATGGTAAAACTGCTCGATAAATTGTTTGAAGATGAATTTTGTAGAGTTGTTTCTGAGCAGCGAAGTCCATGTTGTCACCACCTGTGGCCTCCCATACTTGTCCATATTCTGCATCAAAAAGGAGAATTTGTTTTCTTGAAAGAATATGAACATGTAATCCAATATTGAGGAATACCGAAACATGCCTTCTGTGGCGAAATTTGAGAATTTCTCATGAATGTTGTCTTCCAGGAAGGCACTATAGTCGAACTGAGTGGTGGGTTTCTCATCTATGGAGAAGATGGACAAAAATCCCAATATGGGTTCATCCACCCATTGATCCGAAAAATACCCAAGGAGGGCATGGAGCAACAAGATGACCTAGTTTCCCTTCACTGAAAATAGGGATGAAGGATACGGGGGATTTGTAGTGGGGGGATGAGTAACCTGTGGGAGAAAAAGTTTGAAAATCTAATCTCTTTGGGGAAATGATAATTTTTGGTAGAGTTCTATGATGATTTCAAGGTTGAAAAGTGAGGTGGATTCGGCTCTAGGTATCTGCATCATCTGATCAATGGTTTCTGGTGTAATGAAGAACAAAGTTTCTCCAGATGAAGAAACTACGACTCTCTATTCAAGAAGATAATGAGCTTGACATTTGAGGGAAAATTCGGGGAAAAGGTACAGGGGAAGGTTTGACTCCCAGAGCCCAATTTCATCGCTCTGGTCAAGGAAAACCTCTTTGAGCCATGACTGCAAGTCTGTGAAGTCGAACTTGCATTGGGTGTCTGCAATTAAATGGTCTTTGTCAGCCAGATGGATCCTGTCGAGGTCGAAAAGGGGCAGGAGGAAAGGATTTTCCTCAGCTTCTGTTCTTTTTTATTTTGGCACCATCGCTGTAAAAATAGATGCAAATCAAACAATCGTTAGTGGGGATGATGGTGGCTTTGGACAGTTGACTATAATGGAGAGGAAAATGGGGAAACAATTATCTGGTGCAGAGATAGGGTGAATGATGAGGGAAAGAAGGGTGAAGGTAGATTTTGAGAAAACAGATACCCATTGGGCATGGGAGACAAGTCAGCATGTTAATGGATAGGTTAGCCAATAATAGATGGCCAACAGGTCATTTAGAGTGTGAGATGGCAGGTGACAATGAAAGACGAATACGGCTAGGTGATGTGGAAGGAGTTGATTGGGGAGTAACCATGGTGAGAGGACTTATAAAGGGATAACAAGGGGAATGGACTGACAGAGTAATGATATGTGACCTCTAGGGGGAAAATGTGGATAATGATGTCATGGGATGACAAGGTATGTCATACCTTAGGAGGTGGTGCGAGTTTGACCCAATAGATTCCTGCCATGTAGAAATAAGAAGCCTACTAGAAAACAATCCATTCTAGACCCCCCCCCTCCATTAAAAATAGAATGGTTGGGGGGTCCGAAAAACAATATGAGTCATCCATTAGTGCACCTACTCTTGGACCGTAGATCCATGCGTGCTATTTAACCAACATTCTGGAG
>JZKD02S2111339.1:1366331-1384738 GCA_000966675.3 Picea glauca
TAAAGGAAAAATGGTAAGGGGGGTCTGAAATCCAATCTAAGTCGTGGATCTGAGCTCGAAAATCTGAGCCGTTCGTATATGCACATTTGTTATTTCTAATTCCACAGCCTCGCCCCACCGTTAAAGGTAGAATGGTCGGGGGCGTCCGGAAAGACCTGTCAACCGTAGATCTGGGCGCCCACTCTCCAATCATTCATCTATGTGTTGTGCTTAACTGTGAGCACGAACACATATGTGCTCCGAAAAACTTAGGATAAGTTCATATTGTGGTTTTTCCCAAGCTTTTCTATGTTTTTATCACCAAGGGGTTAGACATCAGACCTATGAAACTTCAAAGATATGGTTCAACATTGATCATCATGCTTGTTTTATTGAGATAAATCAAACTACCCTATTCTCTAACCTAATTACCTATGAAAATTATCCCAAATTAAACTATTGGACTAAGAAATTACTCTATCCTGGGGTTATCTGACCAAGAGTAGGTAGTTTGGTTAAATTTATTCACTAAATAACCTAAATTGCTTGGCTAATATTAAACAGTTTATCCAAGCTTATTCACTACTCCTATCAACATAAATTTAAAAGAACTTGGCCATGCTTAAACGGTATGGACCAAATCATTGTTATTGCATGGGGCTCTTTTGAATTTCTTTTATTCCCTCTTTTATTCTTTTTCTTTCTTTTCTTTTTCTTTTCTTTTCTTTTTCTTTTTCTTTTTCCTTTTCTCAAATTATTTGCATAATGGAAAATCATTTGATAAACAAAAACACTAAAGAGATAACATTTCAGTCGCTAGTTGATCTTATAAATTATAGGGTTATAACACTGTCTATGAGCTCCTGCACTATCTGTGCATGTTTTTGGATCTCTACTTCTATTTCCCAAGTGGCATCTTCAATCCGGTGTCCCTTCCACTTTATCAAGTATTCAAAATATGTCTTTCTCTGGGTCTTCTTGATAACTCTCTAATCAATTATCTTTTCCATCTACGACTTTTCAGCTACATGCATCTGTTTGACCCATTGAACTGCCTTCTAAGTCTCTGATTCTCTCGCTTCATCTTCTTTGTAAGGATATAGATATGCTACATTGATAATGGGTGATATGCCCACATCATATTGAAATTCTATATCATAAGAATTTTCCTCAAATTTTCTCAGAATCTTACATAGCCCTATCTTTTTCATTTTCAGCTTGCTATACATTCCCCTTGGGAATATTTCTTTTCTAAGGTGTGCTAAGAAAAAATCTCCCACTTTGAACTGAAGCTCTCTCCTGTGCTTATCTAATCTGCACTTATATTTATTGTTTGAACTAAGAAACCACTCTTTAATCTTTCTATGAAGCTCTTTCATCTCTACTGCAAATTCCTCCGCTTCAGCACTTCTGAACTCATTCTTCTCTAAGTCTCTCAAATCAGATATTCCTCTTGGATGCATTCCATACATTACCTAGAATGGGCTATGTCCTGTGCTCCGGTTAGTTAATTAATTATACACAAATTCTCCTTGCAGCAAAATTCGATCCCACTGACTATGATGTTCAACTACTAAACTCCTCAATAAATCTCCCAAACTTCGGTTTACTAACTTAGTTTGTCCATTCGTTTTAGGGTGATACTCTGAGATAAAAGATAAATTCATCCCTAGCTTCTTCCATAGTGTCCTCCAGAAATGAGCAACAAATTTGGTATCTCGATCTGAAACAATACTCTTGGGTAAACCATGAAGTCGAACAACTTCTTTGAAAAACAAGTTTGCAATGTGTGTTGCTTCACTAGTTTTCTGACATGGAATAAAATGTGCCATTTTTTAGAATTTGTCGACTACCATGAATATGGAATCACAACCTCTCTGTTTCCTTGGAAGTCCTAACATAAAATCCATGCTTACCATGTCCCATGGCCTCTCTGGTACTGGAAATAGTTGATACAATCCTGTATTATGTCTTTTCCCCTTAGCGTGCTGGAAAATTCTACATTTTTTCATAAACTTCTTGACATCCGTCCTCATCCCTGGCCAATAATATAAACTTTTCAGTTATTAAAATGTTTTTTCATGGCCGAAATATCCATCCAATCCTCCACTATGTTTTTCCTTTAAAATGTTTTCTCTCATAGAACTCTTTGAGATACACAATTGATTTACTTTGAATAATAGTCCATCCTGGATCAAATACTCAACCCATTGGCTTCTATCTCTCATAACAGGATTTTCACATGCTTCATAAGCATTCTTGAAATCCAAATCATCTCTGTACATATCCTTAAGGCTATCAAAACCTAAGGTCTTCACATGAAACTCCTACAGAATCAAACATTACCTACTCAATGCATCAACAACCTTGTTAGCAGTTCCATAAATGTGCTTTATAACCAAAGTAAATTTATGCACAAAATCAACCCATTTTGCATGTTTTTTGTTCAATTTCTCCTGTTTGGTTACGAATTGTAAAACATGGTTGTTGTTGTACAAAACGAACTTTTTCGGAACCAACTAGTGCCTCCATTTCTCCAGTGCCTGTATGATCATATGAAACTCTTTATCATACATGGAATAATTCCTCTTGTCATCATTCAGATTCTCACTGAGGTATGCAATTGGTTAATTGTCTTGACTTAAGACTTCTCCAACCGAAAATCCACTTGCATCACATCTCACTTGAAATGTCTTACTAAAATCTGGTAGAACCAAAACTGGTTTTCGAGTTGTCTTCTTCTTTAACAAATTGAAAATTTTCTCTTCTTCCTCTATCCAATGAAAAGATTTATGTTTTTTCTTGACTGTGTCCATCATTGGCACACCAATCCCACTAAAATTTCTGATGAACTTCCTGTAAAAACTGGCTAATCCATGGAATCTTCTTACTTCAAAGATACTCCTTGGAGATGGCCATTCTTTGATTTCTTTTACCTTCTTAGGATCCATCTTAAACTCATTTGAAGAGATCACAAAACCTAAATAGATGAGACCGTTCTTCATGAAAGATGACTTCTTCATATTTATCAGCAACTTGTCCTACTACAAGATCCTCATCACTAGAGTTAGGTATCTGAAATGTCTTCCTCAATCTCACTGAAGATCAGTATATCATCAAGATACACAATTACAAATTTTCCAATGAAATCCTTCAAGACTTCATTCATCAATATCATAAAAGTACTTGGTGAATTCATCAAACCAAACGACATGAAAATCCATTCATATATTCCTTCATTCATCTTGAATGTTGTCTTCCATTCATCACCTTCGCTCATTATAATTTGATGATATCCACTTTTCAAATCAATCTTTGAAAAAACTCTACTCCACTCAAGAAATCCATCAAGTCATCCATCCTCGGTAAAGTAAATCTATACCTAATGGTGATTTTTTTTATAGCCCTCGAGTTTGTACACATTCTCCATCCACCATCCTTCTTTGGACTTAAAATTGTTGGTACATCGCATGGACTCAAGATTTATCTAATCAACCCTTTGTCCATCAAATCTTGGACTTCCTTATTAACTTCTTCATTCTCCTGCGACGTCAATCTATATGTTTCCTTGTTTGGTAAACTTTATCCTGGTATAAGTTCAATGTTATGGCTTATACTTCTGATGGGTGGCAATGAACAAGGTAAATCGTCCACCACTATATCAACGAAATTCTCCAGCAGTTCCTGAATCTCCTCAGGTATATCATCCATCGAAGTACCAGTCAAGATGACTCTAGGTTTTCTCACCACAACAAACTGCATTTCTTCATCTTTGTTGACTTCATCTAGAAGTTCCTTCCCACTCATGATAAGTATAGTATTTCTTGTCTCTTCCTTTACCTTCTTCTCTTCAATTGGCAGCAACATATGAGTCCTACCATTCTTCTCCAAGGTGTATTTGTTCTTTCTTCCATCATGAACAACATTTCTATCATATTTTCATGGTCTCCCCAAAAAAATATGATAGACATCCATGGGAATAACATCACATAAAATATCATCTCTATATCCCCCTATCTTAAATTCAACTAAACATTGTTTAGTGATTGTTACCTGATGTCCTTTTTGCAACCACAAAACCTTGTATGGGCTTGGATGTGCAACTATTTCCAATTCCAACTTCTCCATCATTTATGTGGATACTATATTATCTGTACTTCCACTATCCACAATCACCTTGCATACCCTATCCTTGGTCTTGCAAGCAGTTTTGAACAAACTATTCCTTTGGACTGGATTCTCTATCTCCTTCTCTGGCTTCAAGAGAATTTTCCTCATCATGAAGGATCTTCCGCCTTTTGCATCTTCTGCCTCAACATTTTGCCTTTGTGCTTATGAAATGTGAGCTTCGCCTCCTCCATCCCTTTTTATATCGGGACATTCAAAAAACTTATGTCTTATCTTTCCATAGAAAAAACACTTTTTTTCACCTCCTCTACCTATTCCTCTTCCTCTTCCTCAAGGAAAAGTGTTCCTATCAGTAGATTGTCCTCCTTGTGAGATTCCTCCCCTTTCTTGGTGATTATAAGGTTTATTTTCTTCATCCTTGGGATTTTGTACTCTGTCCTAGGAAATTGCTTTGCCTCTTCTTTGACTTCTACCACTTCCCCTTTGAACCTACTTTTGGGCAAATTTTACTTCTGCCTTTGAAGCAATTTGATAAGCATCTTCCACATTTCTGATTGTCATCATGCTCATTTCATATTGAATTTCATATGTCAAGCCATTCATGTATATGGAGAATTTTTCATCATCAATCTCATGATGAATTGCTTTGATGTTGAGTCTGTAAAATTCTTCAGTGTATTCCTTCACTATCATCCCCTTCTATCTCAAATTTTGCATTCTTTGAAACATATTAATTTGGTAATCTTTGGGTATAAACTTGGATTTCATATTTTCTACCATCCTATCCCATCTTTTTATTTGTTATTTTCCTTTTCAATGCCTGTCGATCTACATTTCATCTCACCATAGTGTTGCATGCCCTTTCAGTCCAGTGACATGTTTTACTTTCTTATATTCTTCGATATCCTCATAGTCGAAGTATTTATCCAGAGCTCTAAACCAATATAGCATCTCCTCAATGTCTAAGTTTCCTTCATACATCGAGATGTCCATTTTTTATCTAGCCCCTATTCTTGCAACAACTTTGAGTAAATGTTCCTCTGCAGCATCTTCGACTACAACTTCTTCTTCGGCTCCAACTTCATTTTCTCTTTCAACCTCACTGACATCTCTAGTATTAGTTGTTCTTCTCTCTGTTGTATCCATAGCATCCAATCGAGCACAAATTTCTCTCATTTCCCTTTCCATGACTGGATCAGTCATGGGTCTCTCTTAATGTCTTCTTGGTAGCATTGTTTAAATTTGTTCCATGCATAATTCAAATTACAGTTTCCCTCTGTCTTCCCTCTATAGAAAACAAAAGTTGTAAGCTAGGCTCTGATACCACCTGATGCAGCACCCCTACCTCAACAAGTTTCGTGTGACCTATCGATCTTTGGATATTTCTATTTCCTTGAGACGAAATGGATCTTTAGTTTCCACTAGAACCTTTTCACATGTAACCATAGGTCCTTCTTAGAAGTTACGCCTGTGTGAACGAGCACTATGCATGAACCTCCACTCCACGTGACCAACTAGTGTGACCACAACCTTTACCCGAAAAATGTGTTTCGGGTTTTTCGACTTCGTGATTTCTATTGTGAGTCCCTCTGACTCCTTTGACTCCCGAAACCCTGAAATGGGTAACAGATATTTAAATCCTCCCTTATGCCTCAACCATGTGACCTCAGTCACATTCTGGGGTACACCTCCGAGCACGTCAGGATTTCGTGACTCCTGTCCTTTCTCTCGAAGTCCAAACTCGTGACTTCTTCTCCTTAGATCGATGGCCCTGAGCTTCCCATGACCTGATGGTCCATATTGTATCAAAATTTTGCATATCAGAATTTCACAACTCAAGGTCTCCAAGTCACGAACTTCTCCACACTCTGACTCCCGAAATGTCGAAATTCAAAACCACAAGATCAACCTCTCCTATTGATCTAGATCTAAGGATGAATATTCCTTATGATATTGCAAGTGTTGAAAGAAACTCATCCTTAACTTCTTCATTGATCCACTGGATCCAACAGTCCATGATGAATCGGTAGTTCTTCCTCTGAGAATTTAACTATCTGTTCAAGTTCTTGATGCTCCTGGCCAAATAATGCGACGTCTTCCTTATGAGATTGGTTTCTGCAAGGTAACTCTAGCCTCGTCTTTCCTCCGAACGATTCAAAGTCTCTATCCCTCCTCATCTTGGTTCTTGCTGCAAAATCAAGGACTCCAAGGGATTTTTCCTGCACTCCTTGTGGCTTCATGATAATCTTTGATCATCTAAACTCTCCAATTCTTTGTACTCCTCGCTACAGTAGCTCTTCAACCACTCACTGGGTTGGAAATTCTAAGAATTCAACTAGCCTGCACACACCTTGCACGACTCAGTGCTATACTTTCACTTCTGCTGGTATGAGAACAACGATATCTCTCTTGATATTTTCTAATGTAAAACTCAGAATTTGTCAACACACTCCTTGCAGACTTTCACTGCACTCCTTGTAGGAATTCTCAAGAAGAGAAACAATTGAAACTTATACTCTCCCTCTCACAATCTTCATACATTCAACATGAAATCATACATACCAAGCATTGAAACAAATGCATAACAGAGACTGAAATTAGCTATAAACATACCATTCCATAGATGTACACAGAATTCATAAAAAACCCCATGAAGTTGGATAAAAGGTTTCTTATATTAATCCAAGTGCATCTGTACATGGGTCTAATAGCAACAACTATATGATCATACAAATTTTATAATATATGTTCTTCTCTAATCTCTTTTTCTCTATATCTCTTTAGCTTAGTTACAATGAGAATAATCATACATTACAATACATACGAGGGATATTTCTAGAGTTTTCCCTCCTACAACCTCTAGCTATATAATTGAATTAAATCCTACATCTACTTTACATTCATTACATTAATTTCCTAAAATCGACAAATGAGAGCAACTGCTCAAGATATGTGTTACAATCTCTAAACCATAAAAGAAAAAATATATTTTCCAGATATTACATTAATGCTTCATCCTTTCAAATTCAAAACATCCTCAAAACATGTGCTGGTGCATATCCATATGTTCTCCACTTTGTTGTCTTGCGATGCTCTTGGATCAGTGTGGATGGGTTGTATGTGCCAAGTATATGTGATCCAATGGTAGGATTTGTGACACAAGAGTTGGCATGTAAATTGTTGAGAAAATGCATAAAATACCAAGTGTCCATAGGCATGATAGCTGTGGTTGAGAAGTGCGTAGAAGGGATAACAATGATCTAGGCATTGTTTTTACTAAACCAGTTCCTAATATACTGCAAGGAAGAACATGAAAATGGTATAGAATTCCACTATTCTTGGTTGTTACTTTTGATCGTGTTAGCAACATGGAAAGAACCAAAGTATACACAGTTTATGGGCATGAGAGGTAAGCTATTCTTGGTTGGAAAGTATCAAAACTTGTGGTACACAACGCCAAAAGGGAAGATAGTTGGAGAACACAATTTAATTCTATCTATGTAAGGAAATGACCAAATAATGTAACCAGGATACACCACAAATTTTTACACAACTTGTAGAAACTTACAAACTAGTTGTGTAGTTCATGGAATATCGTCATCATATGTACATACAATAAAATAAATACCCGAGAGAGGAATGGGTCAAGATAAAGTAATAAATAACATAGGAGGGAATAAAACTAATTATGGAGGACTGGGACACATACTAGAAGGTCCCCTCGCATGAAAAAGAAATGGAAACATAAGAACCTAAAATTGAGGAAGTACCAGGCCCAATGAATGGTGTAGGAAAGAAGAGGAAGGATGCAGACATAGAGATAAAGTAGGGAAAATCAGTGCCAAACTAGAAGAAGAAGAAATTGAACAAGGAAACAAGCCCATTGGCACTAATGGAAAATGGATTTGGGAGGTTTGGGGAAACGTTTAAGGATATTATTGATGACATGTTCAATGTGTAGTAGAGAAGAAATAAGGACCGACCAGAAAGATACAAGAAGAAATTACTGCACTACGGAAATTTATGGAAGTGACAATGATAACAGTTGTGCACCAAACAATTGAAGGAACAATAACAAACATAGAAAGTCTAGAAGAATAAATATTAGTAGTCCCTCATACACTATAATTAATAGGGGAGTGCATAATATTTAAATTGACACCAAGGATGATCGTTCTCCCATCAGTAGAAATGCAGGAGAAAGCACCTGCACTAAGTCACTTTGACTTATTCATATCACAGATGACGGGAGAGATGTTGCAGGGGTTGCAGGTTAGAATAATGAAAGAATTGAACCTGCGCATAGAAAAAACATCTAATGAATCGGCTAATTCCACAAAAATATATTGAAAGCATGTGCATTGACTACAACAAAGTTGAATGGGAAAGGGATGCAACTGCGTAGAAGGCAGAGCAAGTGAAGCAAGCATTTGACAAAGATTTCCAAGATATTTTGGAGGTACCAATGGAGGTGGATACTCCATTAGGAGATCAGGTAGTGAATATTAGTGAATCCATCCAAGGATTCCACACAGGAATGTTTGAGTTAGAAGCACAAATGACACCAATCACACCTCCATAAGAAAGAGACCAAAGGGAGAAGAAAATAAGAACAGTTGTGGATGGTATCAGGACTTTGAAAGTAGAATTTTCTAAGTTGTATGAAGACATCATAAAAGTATGGAATCAAATCTCAGAGGATGTCGAATTAGAGAGTGTTTAATAAAAGTTTTAAAATTCATAGGGGAAGGATTATAAGATCAAGGAACATTAGTAGATTTCCACTAGTTGAAAAGATGATGACAATGTAAGAGAGTAAGAAAGTATATGCTGAGATGAACCAATTGAGGTATGAGAAAAAATATTGTGTGAAATAGATAGAGACATTATAGGAAGAAGCATTAAAATTTTTAGAGGATATATCAGAAGTGCATCACATGATCAAATAGGAAGTGGAACAAGATGAGGAGAAACAATAGACTCATATCGTTGTAGAATTAGTAGAAACATTTTTTTCAAATGAAACATAGGTCAAGGAGAAGACCAATAAAACAAAGAATGTTTTTGAAAAATTCAAGGAAAAGTTGAAAAAGGATTAAGTGGCTTGAGAAGAGCCATAGGTGAGTGTTGGGGGCCTGGTGGATAGGCATTTTGGATGAGAATAACTAAGTTTTGGGAACTGTGTCATTAAGAGGAAAGAACAAAAGTCATGATAGGAGCGTGTGGAAAGCGTGCATAGGTCATAGAATTTAAACTCCTAATTAGGGAAAAACAATAGTTTAGATCATTTCAGCGCTAAAGTAGGAAAAAATAACAACTCAGAGTAGTTCAATTCTAAAGCAGGGAAAGCAACAGATCGATGCTAAAGTAGAAAAATAGTTATGACCCGTTAGGGTTTCTGGGGGACAAGTTGTTATTAGGGTTTTAAGCCCTAAATTATATTTATAAATATGTAAATGGTTTGGGAATATGAGGTTGGATGCTAGGAAGAGAGTAGGTTTCTCATGATTGATGAAGATATTTTATGCAGAGATAGGCTTGCACTACAGAGCGGTTAGGCAGATTTGGGGTTTACAATATGTTGTGTCTTTTTCCAGCACAGTGTGTAGGCCTAAGATGATTATTGCACAAGTATTAATATGAGAAGTGAACCATTGTCGACGTATCCCAAGGATTGGGTGAACCACGTTAAAATCCTCTGTTGCCTATGTATGTTGATGTGATCATTGTACTTGTGATGTTTATGCATGATTAATATAGATCTGTTTAACACATGATTGATAAACAATAATAATGAATGATTTAGTGGCTTAGTTATGTCATGATCTATTCTATATTTTTTTTTCACACTAGGGTTTAAGGTACTGATGAATATTATATGGGTTAATGTTGCACAACTATTCTGGTAAAAGTAATGACTATTACTTAGAAAACGTTGGGCAGAGAATTTGATAACTGGTAAACAGATGTTAAATAAGGATATTTTGCATAGGGTGAATAAGTATTAATGGTTATGTTGATGGACTCACATCCCCTCATCTTTGTAGAAACTTGGTTCCTACAACCCCATTATATGCCTCAGGTTAGACTTTGCTTGCATGAAGGTGATGTCTAAAGGGTCGATGTCTAAGGTTTGTTTTGGTTAAATAACTTGAACCTAGGGTCTTATAACTGCATGGCAATATTTTGATACATGTGAAAATAAAATACACTTATAAAATAAGAATGCACAACACCCCTAAGAGGAATGGAAATCATATCGTGAGATAGGAATGGGAATGTATTAGTGCCTGAGAGAGGCCTCTTTAAGTTTCATAGAGTATTCATTGTTCTATGGAATCCCCTATTCTTGTATAGGTAGTTCACAGAATGGGAATATCCACCTAAAGTGGTGAAGTAGGAATGCCTTAGTAGTTTTTCAAAGAAAGGTGAGAGATATTAAAGTCCTGTTAAAACCTTAGAAAATTCTTAGAAGAATTTATTAAATGGCTAAGTCTAGATATGAACTGATAATATTTATAAAACCCATGTTTTGAGCCTAAAGGAATCAAAGTCATTGGATCGTCATAGCGAATATATCCTATCCGTTCATCGCAGGGTATTGTTTGGAGTAATTTGTAGTCTCGGAGGAAATGCAATCCAAAGGAAGGATTCCAAAGATAGATCTGGACCATTGATTGGGACCTGAGAAATATTTGATCCTAATTGTTTATCTTGGGGTGCCACTCTGAGTAAATTGCAGATATGAGCTCTGACGAGGAGGTTATGAGGGAAGCTCTAGACCGTTGATTAGAGCCAGGGTTAGATTAAATCTTATTCGTTGATCTACCATAAGGGCCTAACAGGTTCCTTAGCAGGTAGTTACAAGGGGATGACATCACCCAAAAAACAATGATTGGGGCACGTATCAACTCTTGGAAGATATAAATAGATACTTCATGATAACGTGTATACTCAACTCAACCCACATGTAATGACATGGGAAGTTCCATGTGTCAAGTAAATATCATGCCACATGTCACAAAGTTTTCCCCCTTTTTCAGGCATAGTTATTTGGGTATGAATGTGCCACATGTTGTACTAGGTGACCGGTACACATGGAAACAAATTCCTATGTGGCAGGCACATAGTGGCTTCAAATCCCAAGTGGTGAACATCATCTAAGTCTGATGGTTGGAGTTTCTCTAGAGGCCAAATTAGAAACACTCCAACATGAGAGCTCTGAGAACCAATCTAGACCATCAATTTACCATGAACGAAGGAAATCCAAGAGGAGATCTGGGTTTTTGACATACTCTGATTAGAGAAACTCTGAAAGGAGATATAGAATGTTGATCCCCTACCACAAGGATTAAGAGGGTAATGTGGATGGTTCCACATGTCTAGAAAGGGTTGTTCCATGAATAATGATGGATTGGAACCTATAGGTTATAATCCATGGGAAGACAAATGGCATGTATCAGGTGGCAAGGGTGCCAGATGTCCAACAGAGATTGTGCCACATCTCAAGGTGACTCGGGATTATTGAGATAGAACCCTGTCTTGAGTTATGAATTCCACATGTCACCCCAGGTGGTAGGAAATGGTAGGGCCACGTGTCAAGATAGGTGGAAGTTAGCATGTCCTTAGGGGTGACACGTGTCACAAGTGGAATGGTAGACAAAACAAGAGTGGTCCGCGGAGAACCAAAATACCTTTATAGTGTAGACTATGGGTTGGATGGTTATATTTGGGCATGGTCACATATTGGTCATTTTTTGGAGTTTGAAAGGTTAGCAAGCTCATGTGATGGAAAAAAATTCCAATGATGACATGATCTTCAATGACTTGAGGGGAGTCATCGATCTATCGATAAGACAGAGAGATATTTGCTTTTAATTTTCTTATGACCTGTCAGAGAGAGGTTGATGTCATGATGACATGAGGATGCTAGCATGGCATCCAATGTGGCTAATTAGTGATAAATTTCACTATGTAATTCATCGAAAAGACAAAAGTGGGTCCCATTGGGCAAGGAGTTCCTCTAGAACTTTGTTTTATTTTTCGTCATTGGATCCATGGGCCAGTGAATATGGACCATCGATGTCTAAGATGTTTTCATAGCGTAGTAGGATGGAGAGTTAGGATAATGTATACGATGAAATAGATCAATGACACATTGAGAGTCATAAATATCGACATAGACGTTACAGTGAGATATGGACCATTGATCCATGTGTAATGTCATCGGGCCATAAGAGATGGACCTGTTAGGCAATGTTATGAAACATGGATGAAAATTAAAGGGGGGAATATATGGATTGTTGGACAAGACAGGGCGGAGATTCAATATTGACCATCAATTTGAGAGACATAAGATGGAAGAAGAGTTAACTATCACACAAGTTAGAGTTGTTGAATCACTTAGGGTCATTGGATGATCGGTACGAGAACTGTCAAACCTAGGATGCATATGATTAACAAATCATCATTAGAACGTTTGGTTGGGGTTTTGATGATAACCCCCGTGTTATTTTGGATCATTGACACAAACAAATCCATACACTATCCAAGGTCGACTAGATCTGGTGTAGTCCTGATACATGATCATCGTTGAAACATTTAGTGTTGTGGTGTTTTAGGCTCTGTGGGAGTAAAACCCTAACAATGACGAACATAGGTCAAGGGATTGGGAACATGAACTTAATGTGTCCAGTGGAAGATGCCACATCATATGGAATGAGTATTAAGAGACCACATGGATACTGCATGGAAGTAAGGTGGCCTTGGGCCAATGGAGCCTTGAGAACTTTGGGAAGCCATAAATTGTGATCCGGAGCTTGCTTTCAAGCATGGAGACTGTCATTAGAGATATATTGATAAGAAAATGACAATGGTTCCATTGACAAGAGGTATTTGTATGATTGAGAAAAAGAGAAATTTTAATACCCCATAAATTAAAAGGGTACTTTGGGGTTTGGTTTTGTTAAAAAGTGGTATCAGAGAACGCTACAACACTAGGCATGGATGGGGCAAAGATTAGTCAAAGGACTGGTATAATAAGGCCGAGATGAGACTTTTAAAATAATTTCTCTGTGTTAAAATTTTACTTATTATCCACATTAAATCCATGAGGAGGACTACATATTGAAACGTTTTTATTATTTTGATTTTTTACAATAGAAAACTTAACATGATCAATTACAACAGAAGAATCTTGTTGTTCTTTTTTCAAACTGATGAATACTATTACAAGAGTAGGAATAAGATGATAGGGATTAATGGTAAGGCCTAAATGTGAAAAGAGAAGAAATGATAGAATCCTATTATAGGATTGTATGAGTAAAGTGGTGGTTGCAATACTACCTGTAAGTAAAGAAATGTATAGCCCTGGCTATTTGGATTGTTGTTTATATAAGGGCTAGTAACCTTATGAAAAATCCCTCGTAATTAAAGGAATTTGGTATGGATTGATAGGACCCTTCGCAATATTTAGTACTTCTTAAATAAAAAACTAAATCCTATTTGTATAAGTCTTTGGGTCTAGAGGATTGAGGAAATGTAGTAACGTTAGTTTATTTGACCTGTACCAAAGGAAACTTGTTGTTGAAATAACCTAGTTAAGTACAAAAAAATGAGTTATTGGAACTAATGACACCTCATAAAAGAGGTGAAATGACATGAACATATAAGCCATTTTATGAGCTCATGGCTATACAAAAATCTGTAGAGGCCTATTAGCATGATTAAATGTTTATTCATGGAAATTCAAGATGAAGACATGTTGTAAGCATCTATGTAACATGAAAATAGGCATAGTATAACCTGTAGTGGGTTGCAAGGTATGGTTTTCTACCTTTTTATAAGAGGATGACTTGATGACAACAAGGAAAATAAAAACATGAATGCAATTTTTGTGAAGTTAATTCCTAGTGCCTTATGAGGATAGGGATGTAATGATAAAAGAAAGTTGATATAAAGACTAACAAATGTAGTGTTGGAGAATTACTGAATGACCAATGGGTCATAATTACACTTAGAGGTGGATGAAAACCATACATGAATGGCTAGGTATGGTCATATAGTAGTAGAGGGAAATCTAGGAAAGGGTTTCCCTGATAGAGGCCTAATGACCAAGAATGGTTGAAACATGAAAGAAAGATGGAATTGGGAAATTTTTTTTCTCTAGGTAATATTGTAATTACCTGCTTACATTCTGGGAATTGTGTTTTTCTTTTGTAACAAGAGAGAAAGAGTGGTTTCTTGTTGGTTGTTTCCATCAAGAGAAGACAACATAATTAAGAATATTCCTATGAGACTTGTCATAAAAATGGATGTAAGATCTTTGGGAGGAAGTTTATGGAAGTTTGAAATTTCCATGTGTGTGAATGACATGGAAAAGGGTGCAAGTAGTGAACTTGCATGCTAAATATTTATCTATGGTTTTATATGCTTGATTGCATGGATTGAATGCATTATAAAATTTCCCAGTATAAAGATTGATATTAAGAAAAAATAAATATGAGTGAATGAGATGAGCATGTGCAAGTGATCTACATGTATGATGTATGAGTATGTGTATACTAAAGGCATGATATGACTATCTAAATAAGTAAAATATAAGTCAAGAATTCACTTGCCAGGATTGAATAAATACCATGGATGCATGGATGACTCTATTTTGAAGATTCATCACTATTTTGTTTCAAATAATAGCTTGAGGAGGATGTGTTCCATTTCCTCAGGAAAATATGGTACAAATTATTGAAGAAGTAAAGGATCAAGGATGCTTTGTTTTGAATATGTGGTAATATGATTGTGCCTTTTAGAAAGTTCAAGTAAACGATAACAATCAAATCATGGGTAAAATGATTTAAACCAACATGCAATGTTAAAATTGTAAAGCAAGTTAGTGATGGACACACAAAAGATGCTAATGCATGTGTTTAAGTGCATAAATAAATAGTTTGAATACAAAGTGATAAGAATAATGTGCATATGCGAATGCAAGATGATGGAATAGATGTACATGTATAATATGAATGTGTTATAGGAATGCATGCCAGCATTCCTTATGTAATATTGAATAAACCTATGAAATTATGAGATTGAGGATGACTTAGGATTGATATCATTTTAAGAAATAATGGATATGAAATAATGAGTTGCACGTTGAGATAGTCCCATGTGATCAGGGAAATGTGTAAATAAATTTGTCACAAAAACATAGCTATAACCTTAATGGTTGTTGAGACTTGGGAAGTGGGATGCAAGGCATGTTTATATAAGAATCATGGATTACATTCGAAAATATAATGCATGCATAAGGAAAATGCAAATGGATTTAACCAATATGATTAGTAAATGTGCATAATTCACTAGTTAATAATCAAATTTTGAACCAAAATATTCTTGTTATAGAATGTTGATTTACTAGAGAAAGTCAAGATGAAACTTGGTTGAAACTGTTGAAGGAATATAGGAGGAAAATGACAAAGGGGGATAGATTTCACAAGTAATGGAGGGGGAAAGGAGGAACACTTTCCTCACTCCGAGAAACTTTAATTTGTTTAACAAATTCGTAAACTTGAACAACTATGAAAGAAAAGTATAATAAAAAATGAATATGTTTGAAAGAAAGGCCTTGGTCAAAGGCCATGTTATGAAAATGTAGTGAACGCTTGGAAAAATTTCAGTAGAGATGAAAATATCTAAGTGTGTAAAGGAATTAGAAAATCAAAAGAGTCCCTTAACTCTTTATTGTTGCCTACTGTGATTATTTGGGGTGAGAAACTGATATGCGCATGCATGTAAATGCTTTGGCATGTGAATGTTGATAGTTGTGTGACTATAAAGATAACTAAAATATTTTTATGTTTACACTCAGGAAAACATTGAGGATAGTTTCATGGAGTACATTTAGATTTGATAGGACATATTTGAAAATGTTTATTGATTTAAATAATATGGTACATGCATTTTTATTTGACTTAACAACTAATATAATTGTGAATGTGATGATGTGTGTCATGTTTAGGAAAAGATTGGAGATATTGGGGAATACAACTCCCAATGATGGAAAACCTCAGATAGAGGGTTATTACAAGAAGGTTGTTGATAGAAAATAATTTTGAAGGGACTTAAGAGTCCCCATGAATAACCACTGATGAGGTAATATCGAAGAAGGTGTTGGCATACAAAATAGGTATAAAAGTGTTCATGACTATGAGGCATAAGGTTTGAAAGGGATTGGGTAAGAATCCCTTCTGAAATATTTTAATGCTATATAATTGAATTTGAGTGGTTTTTGGATGCCATTGATACCCAAGTAGGGTATGATTCAAGAAAGGAACCTAAAGGGAAAATAAAGGAAACTCTGGTAGTCGAGGATGATTGGAATCCTTGCAAAATAATTAATGAACAAAGTGTCATAAATATATTGACTGAGCCAAGAATGATTTGGAAAAAAAGTACTCTTAAGAAGTACATTGATTGAATGCATTGAGAAATGCATGTTTTCATGAGAGGGAAGATAATGGACTTCCCAACATGGAAGGAAGACCTGTTGGCATGTTCTCAGAAAGAGGTAGAGTATGTTTGTTTGTCATTGATGGCAAATATCAGCACGATCAATAGAGCGATGATAGTATAGCAATGTCAAGATCAACTATGAAGAGAAACAGTGATCACTGGATCTCATTCAGAATCCTTGATGACTGTCATATCTGAATTCAGATAGGAGTAACACATAGTAGAAGAGAACATATATCATGCGTTATATCCGAGCTCAAAGACCGACCATTGTTGGATCCATAAGAAGGAGCACGATCTTTACGTACAAGATGAAGAGGGCCTACAAAATCCCAAAAGAAGGAGGACCGTCCATCTCTAAGTAGGACACATGGTGAGTGATTGGCATTTCACTGACTGGAAAGTCAAAGAAGGGAGGTACTCTATCCTTTGAAAACATGAAATGAAAAACCACGATTTAATCTAATTCTTTGATCAAAGGGAGATCGTGGACCATTGATCAAGCATGATGAAGGCCCGTGAAGTTGCGAAATCACAATATAATATCAGTCGTTGGATCCAGAAGACACGTGATGACAGATCATCTTTTCACTGACTATAAATTCAAAGGAAGGAGGTGCTCTTACACTTCAAACTCATGATATGTGAAATCACGAAAAGATCTAGACCATTGAATCATCAAAGTTTTGGACCGTTGATCTAAAGAAATAAGCGCTCAAAGGACTAGCCAGTGGTCTTATCTCGTGGTCACATCGTAGAGATCTAGAGAGCAGAGATAGAGAATCCTAGCTCCATTTCAAATTTTTTGACATGGAGTGTTGATACCTTTCATCAAAGGAATGTCGATATGTGAATTTGTGAAACGCCTTTTGGTGTAGGTTGTGGTCACCGCAAATGGTCATATGAGAGGGAGGATCTAGCACGCAGCTAAGCTCCATTTCAGGGATCATAACTTGGAGTGTCGAGACCCTTTGATGCAGAATTGCTAAAATTCAAAATGCGAAACGCATTTTGATCAGGCCCGTGGTCATAGCCAGTGGGCATATGGGATAAACGCAAGACCTTGTGGATTTAATCTAATGGTGCTTGTTAATTTTGTTAAGAACCAAACATCAATATAGCATAGAAAAACCTTAGGAATGGTACTGAACGCCTTGAAAAAGAGATAATTTCAGATAATAAGCCTCTTTGAGGGGGCAACCTCCTTTTACCCCACTTAAATGTTCAAGTACAAGATGTTTCCAAATGAAAATTTCTCCTTGGTATATATAGGAGACTAGGAGGTATAATTACAACTAATGTCCTAAAGCCGACATAAATAAAATAACATTACTAATCTAATATGCCCCAATTAAGGGTTAATGAGCCAATATTAGGGCTTAACATGCCCCTCCCCTTGAGACAAGTGTTGTCTGCAACGCTTGAGTAAATATGGATGCTTCTGTATAAAAGACTCATATTCCCAAGTGGAATCTTCAACCAGTAGTTTCCTCCATTTAATGAGATACTCTGAAATGGATCTATTCCTCAGTTGGAAAATTCTTGTGTCAGTGATGGCTTTAGGCTCCAATATTATTTTTCCTTCCTCGTCAAGTTCTGGAAATATAGTTTGAACTGGGATCTTGTCGCCTATAACCTTCTTTAAGCATGAAACATGGAAAATTGGGTGTACTCGTGAAGATCCAGGCAGCTCCAATTTGTATGCCATAGTACCAATCTTTTGCAATACCTTATAAGGGCCATAGTACTTTGGTGATAATTTATTATCCTTCTTGGCTTGCTTGAGGGAC
>JZKD02S2111339.1:1411899-1447569 GCA_000966675.3 Picea glauca
TATTAGGTCTTCTTACATCCGCCTTATTATATTTTATTGAAAGGTCTTATTAATATTGACCTTTATTACATCTGAATACATTAATCTACCTATGTGCGGGTTAGGACCTTAACATACACATGCACACTTCACTCTTGTACATAAAACATGGATTCCAAACATCACTTGGGTTGTGATACTTGAGCACCAACAACAAAATGTGATGTGCCAAGAAGACGAAAAGTCACCATATTTACTTACAAAACCAAATCACCTTCAACAACTGAATGAACAAGATTGTAATTGAATTCCTATGTACAAATTCCATTATACAATTCATAATAGAGAACATATAGGGATCCATATAATCATTAATAAAACTTCTCTCTAGTTGTCAAAGTCTAATGATACGGGAAGTTAGGATTCCCATTGATTTGGAATTACAATTGATTATATAAGAAGTCATAGTTTCCATCAATTTGGAACTTTGATCAAATTTCGACGATCTAGATGAGCTTCCATTGATTCATAATTCGGAAAAAAACACCCTAGGGAAATCATTTCACCATGCGTGAAACTTGGATCATGATGGAAATATAATCATACCATAAATTTTAGTCAAATTATTATCATATTTTTGGTTGAAAATGGAATATTTTTTCTACGGTATTAGATTACTCCAAAATATATAGATTTTGTTTTCTCTCTAACGTTTTGTTTTCAAAATAAAAATTACAAAGTTGTATTTTAAAAACTATCTATGAACCACACAATGTGGTGTTGCAAGAAAAAAGACAGATCACTAGAAAGAGGGAACCATCTATCCTTGCAAGGACTTGTAGGTTCCCAAGCATTGTGTTTCTTTTATTTGAACTAGATTTCCTTCTAGATCCTAGTATACATGAAAAAATACATACAAAATATGAGAATAACATAGTGTATAAATAGTGCATGTCCAAAACAAATTATGATGGAAATTACAAGTCATATATGTTGTCATCTATTGAGGTGGATGACATTTTTTTATTTTTGACAACATCTTCTCATTCCTCCTACTCAACTTGTGGTGGGGTTATAGGTTCTTGATGTGTCCCTTCATCATGGCTTGCCAATACCATGAGGGGGATCACATAAGTTACCCCCCTCCACTGCCCGATCTACCCATCTTACCTAGGCATAAGAAGTGAAAAATATTTCTTCCTCATTTGAGTTAGGGATGTGAGTAAACTAGGATTCCCTTCATGGAAAGGTTGGAGGGAATATTTGTTTCCTTTTAGGTTGGGTGGGATCCAAATTTATAGAAGAGGGATGTTACTTCATAAGTTGAGAGGGAATTTATTGTATAGTTGGGGGTATATACTTATCAAGTGGTGGGAATCTCGATCTCCCTATGACTAGGTTAGTTTCCTTTTGGTTTTTCTTAACACCTGTATTTATTGGTACAATAAGATACTATATGTCATGTTTAATATTAATTCCTACATATGAAGTTTCCCTACTCAAAATCTAGTGGTTGAGTCCAAATGTAATATTTTTCAACCAAAATTAGAAACCCTTCATTGAATTCCATATCTACATATATGTGGGCATATGTATTGATGTACTGATGTTCTATGTCCTCACTCTAGAAATAAACCTTTCCTGATGTATCCTCTATATCCTTAAGAGAGTCATATAAAAAAAATGTGAGAGGTTAGACAATCATACCTAAACAGGGGAAATGGAGAGGGAATTCAAAGAATATTCAAAGGTTGGAGTCTAGGGATTTATGAAAATCATGAACTTGGCCCAAAAAAAAAAGAATGGACATAGGGATATGATATATATCCTCTATGATGTCAAAATCTACAATGAAGAATACTTTTGTGCATGGGTAGATATAAGATTCCTCCTAGATTTGTAGTTTCAAGGTATAAGAGATTCGTTGGTGATTTTTGACCATAGGAAACTAAATATGCATACGAGGCCATTATATTTGTAGAGAGTATACTTTTTTGTAGTGTTATTGGTAATGGTTATGGAAGGAGTTAGAGATTCATAAACACTTTGTATCCAAAGGAACTGGTTTCCACCAGGGTCCCCTTTTCTCACCACTGTTGGCACAAGATTGATCAGACTAGGGTCCTTCTCAGGTTACCAACAAAAGGTACAGTGTAGTCTAGATTGGTTTCGTTTTCATCTCCTCTAAAGAGAATAAGTCTCACCTGAAGCATAGCTAAGACAAAAGGATAGGGAAGGGAAAGGAAAATATTTAGGAGGGTTCACAAAATATTCAAGATTCAACATGATCTTGCACAAGAAAACCTAACTACAGAACAAATATGATCTCATAAATGCAAGAACTGAAGCTAATTAGGTTGCAGAAAACATTCAAAAACAAAAACATCATGTCGAACTTATGAAGAATAAATAAGTACTGTAAAGATACAATGCAGAAGTACAAACATAGAATGATGCAACATATTTTGAAATTTTGGATCCTTCTCCACATATTATCTTCATATTTTTCTTAGTTACAATATCAAAGACACAAATTAGTGCTCTGTTATAGACTCTTGGCTCTGGACCCATGTCATAGAGCTCTATTTACCAAAATGGTCTACAGATTGAATTTTCAGGACTCAAGCCCGACCTATTAACAATAACAACAACAAGAAGACAAAAACCCTCTTACAATCATCAATGAACAACAATGGGATAATGCTTTTACAATCATATTCATCCCTATATATAAGCTAAGTTGTGTCTTCAGGATTTGGCTTGCACACTTTCTTGTTCTGTTGCAAATTCTTTTTCTTTGTTGGCGTTGTGTTGTCCTTTTCACAACTGCATTTTGTTACTTCTCCTTTTCTCTACTATCCATATTATTTTGTAGCTTTTGAAACTCATACTAGACCAAAACTGGGACTGTAATCCTTCTTGTGCAAATTCTCATTAAAAAATGAAGGGCCCAACAGGCTCCAACAAAAAACATGGACTTGCCCTCAAGTCAAGTACTCAGCTCTTTTGCAGCTTCCAGGAAAAACTATTGCTTCCCCTTGTCCTCCTTTTCCTCTTTATTTTTCTCTTCTACTTTCTCTTTTTCTTATTTTGCCTCTTCAAAATAAGGGCCCAACTCTGGGACCAACTCCAAGGTACACTTCTTAACTTCTTGAAAGCTCCAAACTTTATCCTTCCATTTCCTAGAAAGGAGTGAGGACTCAGTGACGAACTATTAGGTCGCATATGTGATACACTCCTTGGGCTTGGATGTGACCAAAGAGTTCCATTTAGAATTTGTTTCTTCATCGACTCGATGGATTTTCATATAAACTGTATGAATGACAGGCCGAAAGTCACGCAACTCCTTCTTAGCTATGGATTGCGCCTCAAATAGAGTGTTCAACTCATTGTCTGCTTGTTGGATTTGATCAAACTTCTGTTGTTTCTCTAATGGATCCATCATAGCCACAACTTGTTCATTAGACACCTGGATTCTGGTGTGTACATCCTCCAAGGTCTAGTTTCACCTAGGGAAGATTCCCATCCAATCACTAACTTCTATGAAAATATTTTTTCACTCAATTGTGCGCTTATGTAGTGTTGCTCGGGCATTGTTTTCATCTAGCACTATCTTCTCCATCTACTCCTGCAACTTCCAAGGCTACTTCTCTTCTTCCTGCTGAGTCTACCACAAATACACTTCCATATGTTCGGCATGAATGGCTAATTGTGACCATGCTCCTTGGAGAAGTTAAATCTGATGCTCTGTCTCTCCTGCATCAGTGGCTTCGACAATTGGGGTGTGATGAATTTTTGTCCAGGCTTCAGCAAGCCTTTCTTAAACTCTTTCTAGTATATGCTTGACCTGGATCTTTGCATGTTCTTCTCATTTTTTATATTCTTGCGCAAGGAGTGCTTCCTCCCTTGTGAACTCTCCAGACCTCTCTACCTACTAAATCCTCTTCTCCAGTTGATCAATTGATGCTCTGATCATTCAAACTAAGTGTGTTGTTGGCCACTGTGAAATTTCATTAGATTAAGGATTTGCATCCCTAGGTTCTTGTGTCTGCAATGGAATTCCATTGTCCATTGAATGTTCTAAAGAATTATCTACCTCCTCCTCCCATGTGGATGGTCCTGGCACTAGCCTCAACCTCAACATTGATGGAATGAGTGTCAGAACCTCTGTTCTTTCTAGGCATATTTGCAGTAAATCTGTACACTTTGAGAGTTCCGGAGAACCAACTCCATCTGTTCCTACATAGATGTTGCCCTCTTCCTAGAGGTTCACTCTAGGTCCTTATAAACCTCTGGTACCTCCTTCTCTTTGAGTGGCTCCACTTCTGGAGTTGTGCTTCCCATGGAACCCTCAACCTTGGTCATTGAGGAAGTGTGTTGGGGACTTTGATATTTTGGCTCCTCTCCTGTTTATGTGTCCTTATTTTGCACAAAAGGTGCAATTTTTTGGTCCTAGTTCTCTAGGTTCATGCCAATCAACTGCAATCGTTGCTCCAATACTTCTGGATTTGGACTATAAATTTATCGTCTCTTCTATGGTAACTCTGGGTTTTTTGGGGGGAGTTATGGCTCGAGTAGTTCCAGGGTATCGAGCTCCCTTGATTTTGGATCAATGGTTTGGGTTGGATTGGTGGTTTTGTATCTGAGTTGTCTAATAGGAAAGTTTAACGGGGTAAATCCTATTGGGCGATTATGGCATTTACTGTGTAGGTTGGATAGGGATGTGGCCAATTTCAGACCTTTCTGTTCAATGGATGGGAATTCCACGGTGAATACCAATGGAATATTTGTGTATCGTGAATTTATGGCTTAACTCAATTCAGACGGGGTACCATAATAGTAATAAATGTTGCGACTAGACTAGGTTCATGTGGCACATGGAATCAGATTACGTTCGGATTCATTCTCCCTCCAACCACAAAGGGGTCCCCATCATATTAATGACTGTAATTAATGGGTTCTTTACACTTTTGATCCTACATTGTTGAGTAAGAAATTATGCATCAAACAACACTTAGACAAAAAAAGAAATGGACTACATTTCACGGCCCAACACTGCACACATCGACTTTAATAACTGAATTTACAGAAATTGCAGAAAAACTCAAATCTAAATACTATACATGCAATAGTTCTTCAACTTAGTTCAGAGACATATAGGGTTTTAGTCGATCTCCATTCACCCATCATGGCTGCAACATACCATCCAGTTGCGCATGTCTGATTTCTCTTGAAGGCTGGATCTCCGCAACTATAAATGGTCCCAACCAATGCATGCGCAACTTGCCAGGATTCTTCTAGTACCAATTGTCATAGATTAATACCTTATATCCTTGATCAAATAATTTAGTCTTAATGTGTCTTTCATGCCACACTTTTCTTCCTTGCTTTCTTGACTAAATGATGGAAGTCTACTAAAAATATGGTCTCTTCAAGTTCTTGTAACTCCATGAGTCTCTGTGAAAGGATTCTTCCTCTGACATGTGTGTGATCTGTGAAATGTACAAACTTGGAGTAATGAATTGTGTAGACACCACAACCTCTTTCCCATAAACTAGCTGAAATGGTGTGTACCTGTGGAGTTTCTTTATGGTTGTCCTATAATCCCATAGTATTGTTGGAACTCTTTCATCCCAATATTCCTTGTTTGCGCAAACAAACCATCGCTAACCCTCTCTCCAAAATATTGTTAAATGATTCTACTGTTCCATTGGCTTGTGGGTGATAGGGACTAATTTTATGATGTTGGTTCAAAAAATTTGTTGTAATATTTTCTATGGTACTACTGATAAAATGAGCTCCCTGATCACTAGTCAGACTCCTAGGATATCCAAATCAAGTGATAATATTTTTGAAAATGAACCTAGCAACAATATCAGTTGAACAATATTGAACAACTGCTACCTCATCCCAACATGTAAGGTAGTAAGTTGCTGTAATAATGTACCTAGCCTTTGAATGCCTAGTTGTGGGGTTTATTGGCCCAATAAAGTCAACCGCCCACTTCTCAAATTCTTATAAGGCTCGAACTGGTTGAAGTGGTAATTCATCTCATCATGATGGCTTACCCGCTCTTTGACATACATCACATGATCTAGCATATTCCCTTGCATCCTTGAATAGCATGGCCCACCATAGTCTAGATTGAAGAAATTTTTGTGTTGTGGCCTTTCCTCCCACATGACCTCCCGAAACTTCACTATGGAACTCCCTTGGTATATCATGTCTTTCATGATCTAAGACACATCTTATGAGGATACAATCTAGTCCCAATTTGTACAATTTCCAGGCAATCAACTGATAATCCACTGCTCTAACCACCATATGGCGTTTTTGAGTTGCGGAATATATTTATGGGCAAGCTCCTATACTTAAGAAGACTGTTATTTCTTCCAGTTATTCTGGTATAGACTCAACGTGAAACAACTTTGGATCTGGGAGATGATCATCAATTGCTCTGCCACTTTCCCGTGACTCTAATCTAGATAGGTGATCAGGCCCTATGTTGCATCTTCTAGGCTTAATGATCACTTCAAAGGAAAATTATTGAAACAGTAGAAACCATATACAAATTCTCCCTTCCAACACAGGGTTGTTAACTACATATTTTAATGCAAAATGATCAGTAAAGAACTTAAAATGATAACCTAACAAATAATGTCTAAATTTATACAAAGCATAAATCATAGCTAAACCCTCCCTTTTTGTCCTCGTGTAGTTGTGCTCAACTTGCGACAACTTCCTTCTCGTAAAATAGATAGGATGATCCATGGCTCCATCTCTTGGTTGCACTAATATAGCTCCTAATGCAATACCTGAATCATCTACGTGGGCATGAAATTCATTTTCCCAATTTGGGAATATCAGAATAGGTGATGTGTTGAGTTTCTCTTTTAGGGTCTTGAACACTTTATCACATTTTGGGGTCCATTGAAACACTTCGGCCTTCTTTAATAGATTCTCCAGTGGTGCAGTGATATTTTCATATCTTCTAATGAACGTACGGTGGTACCTTGTGTGTTCCATTGTGGGGTGCAACTACTTAGCACTCATAGGTGGTGGCATGTTCACAATGACTGCAACTTTGGCTGGGTCTACCAATAATCCTTCTCTGCATACTATGTGGCCTAACAGATTTCCATGTGGTAAACAAAAGATACACTTTCTGAGGTTCAACAATATCTAAAGTTCTCTACAGTTGTCAAACATCATACTTAGTAGTGCTACATGTTCCTTGAGAAGGATATATACCATCCAATCATCCATATAAACTTCTATAAACTTGTGAATAAACTCTCGGAAAGATGTTATTACAATCCTAGAGAAAACTGCAAGGGATTTATTTAATCCAAATGGAATCACATTGTATGCAAAAGAAACCCATTCTATTATGAATGTGGTCTTCTTTTTGTCCTCTTCAACAATCCTTACTTGGTGGTACCCTGAAAATCCATATGTGAATGAGTATGATTATTTCCCTGCAACTTGTTCTAGCACCTCATCAATCAAAGGTGTTGGAAAAAGGTCATGCACACAGGCAGAGTTAAGGCTTCTATAGTCTACATAGATCCTGATCTCCTCTATGCCTTTCTTGCTCTGGATGACTATTGGGCTAACCCATTCTCCTTCTTCCACTGGAAAATAAGTCCATATTCCATCATCTAGTCGATCTACATCTTAACCTTCTCTTTCACTCTAGGGTTAAGGCGGTATGGTGTATGCCTCACAGGATTTAATCCTAGTTTTAATTCAATTTTCATTTTTCCCATACCTCCTTTGATTCCTTTTAACTCTAAAAATGTCTTTGGGAACAAATCCTCATATTCCCGCAACAAACTTTCTATTTCTTGACTATTTTTCTCATCTCAGTAATCTCCCACCATAGCTATCTTGGGTTGCTTCCTAGTCCCTATATTGACTTTGTGCAACTTCAATGGGTGATTAGAAGAACCATCAGTCTAACTTGGTATTATGTTCTGAATTTCTCTGTTCCTTTCTATCTCTTTGATGGATAGGTTTCTCAATTCTTATAAATCATCCAGGCTTCCCAAATATTTCTCAATATTATAGCATTATATAGGCTTCTTGTCTAGGGTTAGGTGAATATTAGTATGAATTTATCGGCTATGCTTTGCACATACCACTAGGTCTGATTTCTGATTACTATTGTCTGTAAAAAGAAATTCTTTAATTCTTTGCAAGACTACTTCAAGATCAGGGTACTTCCTTGTAAAGGAGAAGTCCTTGCAAAAGTGATTTGCCAATGATTGCCAATCGTTGGTCTGTCTTCTGGTTTCTTCATGCATGAACCAAGATTTTTGGATTGGACCTAGTCAGTGGTGATATACCTGAACCTGGAAGCGAGAGGGTATTTCCCCAACTTGCCACTGTGTTATGCATTGTTCAATATGTGTTTTAGGATCAGACTCTCCATTGGGCAGTTGCGCAACTTGGAAATTCATCTGCATCTCTGATTCCAACTACTCCTTATCCTGAAACCTATATATGATAGCTCGCTTCACATTGTCACAATTTATGAGTAAGGATTTATGATTGGTCCACCATCTGGCAAGGGTGTCTTGGTGGGATAAATCCAATACTAAGATTCTTTGTTCCTCTACTACCTTTTCTTCCATGATGAGCAGAAAACTATCAAGTCCTGAGGTACCATCGTATATAGGGTGTTCTACGACCTCATTTCCAACCCATCTAGTTCCCCTGATAGCTGTCCATCTCCTTGAGAATATTTCATATGATCCTTTCTTCCAACTATCGAATGCTAGTTCTGAATCTTCATCTGTTGACTGTATACTCTTCCAACTTATCAATCCATCAGCAATAGGATTTATGTAGTCATCTCTTGTTCCTCTTATTATAGTGTACAACTGATCCAAGTCTTGTCCCTCCATATTGTTATACGTTGGATCTGTATATTTGGGGCCTACATATGGATCCAAGGGTTGAACTACCTTGATTCCATCTACCTCGAATGTCATAGTGTCTTTCTTTAGGTTGATCATTGCATAGTTGTCATAGGCCCAATCAATATCAAGTAGAGAAGGATAAGGGTCTTTATCCCCCATGATCTCAATTACCTCAAAATCATCTACAGTCTTCACTCCCACAACATCTATTTCCACATTATCGAGTCTTCCTACTGGGAAAATGCAATACTGGTTGGCCATTCTTAACTAAATTGGGGAATATGTCAACTAGGGTTTTCCTAGGGCTTCCCAAGTTTTTTTAGGCAGAATGGATGACATCCTTAATATCAAACTCATCTAGTTGAGTTGCTAGTATAAATTATTTTCCATTTCGTACATTCCTTATCTGTACTCTCTTAGCATTCTTCTCAGGAGGATTAGTCCTTATTGTTTCTTATGTGGGTTCCTCATTCCCTAAAAATAGGTAAAGTGCATTGCGCAACTTTTGTGTTAGCTAGTCATTCCTAAGAATATAGGAAAACAAGTGAAACCAAAGGTCGACTACATTTTGGGGTTTCTCAGGTTATCTCATTGAGGCTATAGGGTTTCTAGGTGCAGGGGGTGAAGCGGGGACTTGCACAATCTTGGGGTAAATCATAGGCTGTGGGGGTTTTTCTTGCACCTTCAGGCAAGAGATGTTTTGAAATACTTCTATGGAATATTTAAAGAAAAACTTTTGTTTCATAGGGTGATACATGTTTTCCTTAGATGCTTCCTTCTGGATATGAGGTATATTATCAACATCATGTCCAATCATTTCCCCTCCTTGAGTGATGATATTTAGGTTGGGAAATTGTCCTTTAATAAATATTTTGATTTATGAACTAATGAGGTTAGTTCCTTATTGACGTGATCGATCTTCCCATTTTTCAATTAGTTTTTGGAAGTCTTCAGTTGTGTTCCCATTAGTTTTGCAATGAGATAAACATGGTCACCTAGGATGAGGACAATATCTAGCCATATAGCCTTTCTCATTATAGTTATAACATCTTCTTGGTCCTCTTCTCCTGGTTCTTCCTCCTCTGAAGTCTCCTCTGGATCCACCTCCTCAACCTCTTCCTGGTCCCTTAGGGGTTTCATTCACCCTAAATGTTGTCCAATCCAACATTTATACAAGTGCATCAAACACTCTACACTGATTGGTAGTATGTATGGTAGATGCGCAAAGCTCACAGTGTATAGTATTTGGTACTGTTGAATACTTCTGCATAATGGGACACTGTATTGGCCCATGCCCATGGATTCGGAAAATCTTGCAATACTCAACTGCTGGTGTTGCTTGGATCCCTAGAAAACCATTATATGGGGTGGGGCTATGGAATGGTAAATTCCCAGATACTTGTGAAACTCCTCCCGTGGGTCCTGGTGACGATCCCATCGGATTCTGAGGAGGTCCCATTCCCCTCATTCTTAGATATTTAGTTACCAGATGTCCTTCTATGTAACATCCGGTACACCAAACCTGTGGTCGTCCCGTTCTAGGTATCATCAACTCTTGAATATTTTCTATAAGAACTGATATTTTCCTTTGTAGTTGCACCAAATTTGCATCTGTTGGGGGTCTGGTCACTCTCAATATCCTAGGATATCCCTCCATGTCTTCAATCTTCATTGATTGTTCCAAGGCATCTATGAAAGTGGTTATTCATTGTTGTTTCAATGGAATCCTTGTCGGAGGTAGAAATCCATGAATATACCATTATCTTTGGTGTTCCTCATGAATTGGATGCGCTAACCTCCCTATAGAATATTTAAAATTATGGTTGTATTCCTAAGTTGATTCACCTTCAATTTGTTGAAACTCGTGTAACTCAAATAGAGCCTATTGTTCTGAATGAGGTAGCTTAAACTCCGCTATGAACCTTGTCTGTACTTGGGAAAGTGTGAATGATTCACCTTGCATTCCTGGCACTCCTGGATCAATAACATTCATGTACCATTTGAGAGCACAACCTCTCAAGGTAGTCTGGAACTCAACCAACTTATTTGCATCCAGAGTCCCTCTGGACCTCCAGATTGCTTCACAAAAGAACCAGTGTTTCTCAACATCTTTGTCTCCCTTACCCTATAATTATGGGTATCGGGAAATTGAACCTCCCACGTGACCAACCATTGTTGATAATAATACTCCTATAAAAATAAAACCTAATGGTATGGATTGCAACCTACCAGGGGATCCCAATATCCTCCTTGTACTCGCACTTCCTAGTTGTGACTGACTAACTAATTGTACTGGAACAAAATTCTCATAAGAGGGTAGCATTGAATTTACCACTTGTATAGAAGACACTTGGGGTATGGGATATTCAGGGCTGGAAGCATTGGCTTCAAGTAAATTGTGTTTGATCTAGGGGGTCTCATTCTCTTCTTCTGGAGCGATCTCTTCAGTCAGATTCCCGATCTTTCTTGTCATCAGGGTTGAATCTTCTTTTTCCTCTTCAAGATCCATGTCGGCCTCCTTCTCTCTTACTCCTACACCTTATCCTTCTTGTCCACTCTCCTAGGGACTCCCTTCTCTCTATGCTTCTCTCTCACTTAGTCTTTGACTGGCCAATTTTTCCTTTCTTCTCATCTTCCGCAACTCTTCCATCTGTCTTTCCTCTACTTGTCCTTGTCTGACTTCTTTCCACAACTTCTCAAACTGTCTTACTACTTTCTTTATCTTTCCATGCCACCACTTCTCAACTATGGCCGCTCTTTTCAGGGCTTTCTCGTCTCTTAAGTCCATTTCTTGTTTTTTCCCTCATTCATCAAAGAATCTTTCCCCTCCCTCAGACCCTGAATCCACCACAAACTCACCCTACCCCAAGTGAGTGTGTTTACGCCGCCATCTCAGTCAAAGACATAGTCAACATCCCTTCTTCCGTCAAGAAAAATTTAATCCATAGGAGGATTTCTCTCAACAATCTTCCCCTTGAGTCTTTCTTGAAATCCACCTCTTCTCTTGAAAAATACTGGTGATTCTTGGCTGCAAACTCGATAATGTATCCTTCTAATGTGGTATTGACCCAGAAATCAATTGCTTGCTTGACTGGACAATCCAGCCGATAAAGTGATACAATATTTTTTGTATCCCAAGTATAGGTATTATTGACTCGTTCTTGGAAATCTGGATTTTCTTGCATCCTATCTATCCAGTGGAAAAGTTATTTTGGGAACTTAACCCAGAATATCTTGTACTGGTCACTCAATCTTTCTGAGTAAAAGACTATCACCTAAGTATCTTTCACATATTTTTTTCTCAGCTCTGCTTCTTTCCATATGAAAGCATCGCAATTTTTCTCCCACCACTGGTCAATATTACATCTATGAATCCACAGAATCATCCTCCCTACAGATTCCCTTTTAACATGGGTCCTAGCAACAAAACCATTTTGGTGGTGCAAGATTGATCAGACCAGGGTCCTTCTTAGGTTACCAAAAAAAGGTATTGTGTAGTCTAGAGTGTTGGAATTTTCATCTCCTCCGAAGATAAGAAGTTTCACATGAAGCGTGGCTAAAACAAAAGGATAGGGAAGGGAAAGGAAAATACTTAGGAGGCTTCACAGAACCTTCAAGATTCATCCTGATCTTTCACAAGAAAACCTAACTACATAACATATATGAACTCATGTATGCAAGAACTAAATCTACTTAGGTTTCGGAAAATATTCAAACACAGAAACATCAAGTGGAACTTATGAAGCATAAATAAGTACTTTAAAGATATAATGCAGAAGTACGAACATAGAATGACGCAACATATTTTGAAATTTTGGATCCTTCTCCACATATTATCTTCAGATCTTTCTTAGTTACAATCTCATAGACACAAAGTAGTTCTCTATTAGAGACTCCTGGCTCTAGATCCATGTCGCAGAGCTCTATTTTCAAAAATGGTGTATAGATTACATTTTCAAGACTCAAGCTTGACCTATTAACAATAACAACAATAAAAATACAACAACCCTTTTGCAGTCATCAATGAACAACAAGGGGAGAACCCTTTTACAATCATAGTCATCCCTACATATAAGCTAAGTCATGTATTTTGTCTTTGGTTTGCATTCTTTCTTGTTCCATTGCAACTAGTTTTTCTTTGTTGGCGTTGCATTGTCCTTTCCACAACTGATTTTTGTTACTTCCCCTTTTCTCTGCTATCCAACTTCTTTTGTATCTTTCCCAACTCGTACTAGTCCAAAACTGGGACTGTAGTCCTTCTTGCACAAATTCACATTTAAAAACAAAGGTCCCAACAATCACATCTCTGAAAGAAATAATAAAAACCTTTGAGAACATATTTTAATCTACCACATTTGAGGTTCAATCACTTCTTAATGAACTATATATTTTATCAGTTGATGGAAGAAACTTGAAGGAAGTCACCACCATAGCTACATAATTTATATGTTAAGAGTCCCATGCTATGGAGATTCCTTGGGGAGAAGGGAGAAATGGAGAGGGAGGGAAGTTCATGGAAGGATACAAAAAGGCCATTGGATCCTAAGGGAAGTGTTTGTGGGTAAATATGGCCAAACCCTATCTGTTTCACTCCAAATACCTATGGGAACCATTCCAAAGAAAGAAACCAAACTCTTTCCTCTCTATATTTAACATACAAAATTGTAAACAATAATTAAATTTATATAAATGGTCTTACAAATCAATACAATTTTACATAAAAACATTTCTCTGTGAATTTTTCATAGTGAACCTAGCTAGTAGAAAATGAACACATAGAGCTTGGAAGAGAGAATATAAGAGAGTATAATGAAATAATTATATTACCTGTTGAGTAAAATGGTAAAATTCACATGATATAGTCTACATGGCTAAGTGAATTCACCATAATAATGATCTAGAGAGATATAGACACTCACTGATAGAAACCAAAGTAATCTCCCATATTCCTAGTTAACTCATCCATGCAATCATCAATTAACTGAGTCACATGTGTGGAAGTGAGAGAAATGTGTGAAACTACTGGTGATAAAATTGAGGTTTCCATGCATGAGTGACTTCCACTAGTCTAATTGAGTGTAACTAAATCTAAACTTAAGAGGAGCACCCTATTTTGTAGGGAAATATTCTCAAGAGAGAATATTCTCATCTATGGAAGCACCTTCAACATTGGACTATCAACCTTAGGAAAAAAATTACCTAGGTGAGTGTGTAATATCTCCAACACCCCCCATGAACATTAGTAGGGTGTAAATGATGAATGGGTCCCAATAGTTGAGGCCATGTTAGGTACCCATTGTACGATGCATCTAATAATGAAACAAAAAATAGAGGAAAGAGGAAAAATATCATGGGAAACCCCCCTCTAAAAGTATAATGTATAAAAAAAGAAGAAGGAATAAAGGAAGTTGGTAAGCAACTATGTCCTTCACTCCAAGATGATCATATAGAAGGTGGAACTTCTACTTAGTAAATGTCTTGGTGAACTTGTATGGAGTCTATTCGGTGGATGGATAGTACTAAAAAGAGATGATCATTCCATGTACCAACTCTCTGATGTAATGCATATATATCTTGATGTGTTTGGTATATTGTCACTACATTAGGTCTCTGCAAAATTTGAGAGTACTTTGATTATCACACCAAATAACAGTCGGATGATGATACTAGATGCCAATATTGGTGAGGAAGGTCTAAATCCAAAGTTCATGAATAATGACATTGACTACTCCTATCTACTCAGCCTCTGCTGGTGATAGATAAATAGTTGAATTACTTTTTCTCAACCAATAGATGGTACCATAACCCAAACCAAGCATGTACCCTGAAGTGTACTTGTGATCGGTGTTATCACTAGGCTAGTCATAATTAGTGAAGCCCATAAGATCCCATGCATAACCTAATGCATAGTGGATCCTATAACCTATGATTCCCTGAACATATTTGAGGATATGTTTTTTTTCCTTCCAGGGTATATCAAGTGGCTCTTTCATGTACCTAGAAAATTTCCCTATTGTATATAAGGATCCACATAAGTTTTTGGTATAAGGTGTTTTTCAACACTGGTGTATCCTCACCATCCTCAAGATGTACCCCAGACATAAAGGGTGTGGATGCCAACTTGCATTCAGTCATGTGGAATATAACCAAGATACCCCTGACATACTTAGTCTAATATATCTTGATTTATGAAGCATCTTGATTGATATTGAGACCAAAGAAATAGTGTAGTGAAATCATGCACGTCATAGAGAACCTATCATGTAGAATGTATTTGACTGCAACAATTTTTGAGGCCAAACTTCCTATGATGATGAGTTCATCAACATAGATAACTAATATTAGTAGGGAGTCTGAGGTCCTTAGCATGTAGACGTTTGGATTTTATTTTCATATGATAAAGTGTTCAGAGAGAAAGAAAGAGTCCATCTTCGCATACCATGCTCTAGGTTCCTTCTTGAGGCCATAGAGGGACTTCTTCAATTGACATAATTAGGATGAATTTTGACTAAACCCCTTTGGTTTCTACATGTAAATATCCTCTGAGAGATCCCCGTGAAGAAAATAGTTCATCACATCCATTTGATGAACTTCCCACCCCCTAGTTTTCACAATGGCAATGGCCAATCATATTAAGTCCATATTTTCTACGTCAGGAAAGTTCTCATTATAGTCTATCCTATGGATCTATTAAAAACCTTTCACAATAAGTATTTCCTTATACCTTCTCACATTTCCATTTGTTTCCTTATTGGTCATGTATACCCATATGCATATGACAAGCTTCTTGTCTAAAGGAGGAAGAATCATATCCCAAGTTTGGTTCTCGAGGAGAGAGTTATACTCCTCCTAAATAGCGACTTCCCAGAAGGGATTCCCTATAGCCTCTACACAAGTCTTCAGGTATGAATCTAGAACCATATAAAAATGCATGGGAATTACTATTTCGGTAGTTGTGAGTGCATGAGGAGGATCCTCCAACTGAGACTTCATCCTCCTTTAATTTCTAGAACCCCCACAAGGTCTGCTACTGCATGTAAGGTGGTATTTTCCCACTTGGGAATTTATGGTGACTCAAAATATCCATGTTGATCATTGGCATGATCATCATCTTATGAATCATATTCAGAGCTCAAATATGAACCATGAAATGAGTGAGTGGACTCATCATCACTAATGTTTGGTGTATGAAATGGTACAGAGGTATCGGCATGTGGAATTGATGGTGCATGAAACGAAGATTCCTCAAACTGAACTCTCCACTTAATGATGATCATTTCCATTGAGGTATCAAGTAACTTGTAACCCTTCACACAATCTACATATCCCATGCAAATTCATGCAATACTCTATGGATCTAATTCTTTCCTATTTTAATAGGGTATGCAGGCCCATGCACGTGATCCAAATATTCAAAAGTTGATGACTTTTGTTCTGTTGACACTCCATGATTGAAATGGAGTCTAGTCCTTAACAAATATATAAGGATATTCGTTCTAAACTTGGTTGGAAAAATTAAGTTTCTCGGACAAAATCTTGAGTGGTAGAGATGTCGCATGCAACATGCAAGTGGCCATATCCATGAGGGATCTATTCTTCCCCTTGGATACTCTGTTCTGCTATAGAATTTAAGGTACTATGTTTTGCAGATGTATACCTGCCTCTAAACAAAGATGGTGGAAATATTGGTTCTCATATTCCCCCCCCCCCATTTTCTCTATAGAGGAATTTTATATTTCTCCCAGACTATGTCTCTGCATGTGCTTTTAATTACTTGATATACTCAAAAACCTTGGACTTCTTCCTAAGAAAAAACACCCAAGTGTATCATGAGGAATCATCAATACATGTAAGAACATACCTTTATTTGATGATGGGTGGATTAGGAAAGGGTCCCATCATATCACTTTGGATGAGATCCAAAGGAGAGGATTCCCTCGAGGCCTTCCCTTTCTCAAACTTATCTCAGGGATGTGTTCCAAGAACACATCCTTGATACAATCCTTTGGAAAAATGTATTTTGCGTAAGGTGGTGACCATATCCTATTTTCATATTTGTTGCATGTATTTGAATTTTATATGGTTGAACCTCTCATGTCATAATCTACTAGTATCATAAACATGCATTGGTAGTAAAGAAAAATCATATTTAGTAGTGAACTTACTGAAAGTATACAAACGCGATTGGTGGTTTACCTCACCAACAACAATCATGGATTTATCACGCATATTGTATATGGTTACATAATCAGGTGTGAATTCCACCCTTTTTCCTATACCTGAATGTGTTATCTGATAAACAAAGAGTAAATTGACAAAGAGTTTTGGAACATGAAATATATTCTCAAAACATCCATGTGGGAGTTCTACTCTCCCTTGGCCAATTACCTCAACTGGGGTATCAACTCCCATGAGGATGGGAGGACTCGTGTATGCTACCATATGGTGAATGTTCCTAAATCTAATATCCATGCATCAGGAGAAGAGTTAATGGAAATTTGTGCATGAGATATATCTCGTTTGGCTTGATCTTATGGCTTCTTCTTGGCATCTTCGAGAATGTGATCCCTGAGATTTTTTTTCTAAAGAATGTGCACCAAATGATCAATCTTCTTTTTCATGCATTTGGACTCAGGATGATAAACACAATTGTAGTAACCACATTTTTTCTCCCCTCTCTTTCCTTTTCCACCTTTCGAGCCTAAGGAATCATAAAAGGGTTTGGAGTACCATTCCTTCTTTTGGCTTTGCATTTCCTTTCCATTTTATTTTTTCTTGGTCTTTGGATTGCATGTGTTGTTTCTCTCATGCACAGTAAGTGCATGTGCATTGGATCCATTGATTATCCCCATATTTATGATCTTGTCTTCCTCATGCATGAGGGATTTAAGAATATGATATAATGTCATAATTTTTTAGGTACATCCTAAAGTGAATATGTTTGTATGGAAAGATGAGACAAAAACAACATAATCCTGACCATGTTTTTCCATAATAGAAAGGATAAATTAGGTTTATTGAGTTGATTTGTCAACAATGCATCCATTTATATGGTGGAGGAGGGAATTGAACTTCATAAATAATTCTTGGATGTTATTAAAATTACTTGGATCTAAGGAATTTACCTCGACCTTGAGCATATGGCCTCTCATTTCTTCTTGTTTTCCAAAGAGATCCTCCAATTTTCTCCAAACCTCATCTGGTGTGGTACAAGCTTCGATGTAAAATAGAATATCGGGGGACATAGACATGTAGAGGAGGTCGTAGGCCTCATCCATGCGATTGATATACATTTTCTTCTTGATAGAAGAAGTTGGTTCAATCTCTGTCTCCATAGTAATCTAGTACAAGCCTTTGCATCTTAGTTGATGTATAATTTTTCATCTTCCACTTGAAGTGGTTACGAGGTGTGAGAAGTATTGTGATAAATTCATCTTTTATGGTTTAATATTCATCATGTACCTTCAAATAGAAATTCTATGTGATTTGTCCTAGAAATCAAGGCTCTGATACCATATGAAGTTTTCACAATGAACATAGCTAGTAGAAAATGAACACACAAAGCTTGCGAGAGAGAAGAGAAGAGAGTATAATAAAATAATTTTATTATCTATTGACTAAAATTGTAAAATATACATGATATAATATACATGGATAAGTGAATTCACCATAGTAGTGATCTAGAGATATATAGACACTCACTAACAAAAACCAAAGTAATCTTCCACCTAGTCCTAGTTAATTGATCCAAGCAATCATCAGTTAATTGAGGAACATGTGTGGAAGTGAGAGAAACACATGAAACTATTGGTGATAAAACTGAGGTTGAAATGCATGAGTGACTTCCACTAGTCTAACTGAGTGTAACTGACTCTGAACTGAAGAGGAGAACCCTATTTTGTAGGGGAATATTCTCAAGAGAGAATATTATCATCTATGGAAGAACCCTCTACATTGTACTATCAACCTTAGGAAAACAATTACCTAGGTGAGTGTGTAATATCTCCAACATTCTCAAAGAAAAATACTAGTATTATTTTTTATTATTTCCATTAAATATATCTTCATAAGTACATTGGGTTTGAAAACCCTAGGGACAATTATACATTTATATTAATATGGATATATATAAATATTATGATATTATTAATATGAATATGTGTCCTATATATTAAATATAGATCCAAGTGGATATCGGTGGCCACCCACCTATTCCACGAGTTCAAAAAATAGTTTTCCATCTTTGCAGTTTTTTGTTAGTTTTTCGGGTTCCAAACTTTTGGGGTCGTTTTGAGCCCCTAAACAACGTTTTTTGGGGATTTGGTGTCTAGGATAATATCATAATAACTTTCTCAGACTAATAGAAAATTGTTCTTCTCATTTATACCTTTCCAACAATGTATTGAGCACCCCAAATGGAGATTGTATGCAAACGTTACGCCCTCAAGAAGTTGATGTATCAACTACCCCCATCGGGACCCACAAACCTTTTGGATTTTCATTTTTTGAGGTTAGGGTTTTGGATATTACTTGTGTTAAAAATGCCTTTGGAGCCTCATTGTAATAATCATATTCTTTCAAATGTGAGTAGCCATCACATCTCTTCTTAGAGATAAGCTTCCACCATTCTAACAAGTCTTTCACTCTGTATTTTACAATCTTTGTACATTTTCATTCATTAATAGAAAATTGTGTATTACTGTATATTTATGTTTATGGTTGAATCTCTGATACATTTATGTTATATTATTGGATATCCATGATATCTCTTTGCATTTCTTTATTATATATCTACTCTCATTTTGTGCTGAAAATAATCTGGATCGGTGGTATCAGAGCAGGTTGCTCTTGATCGTTTTTCAGTGCATGACATCGACAAGGTCCGAGTATATAAATTTGGGTCTCGAGCTTGTCTCTCTTGAGGAAAATCACTCTCCCACACCCAAGAAACCCTCCATGTCAGAATAAAATAAAAATGACAGAGCATATGATTATATTAATCTGTTGCCTGAGCAAGCTCTCATGCAATAGAGGGACAAAATGATAGCAAATTTTTCCCACATCCTTTAACACCTGTCAATAAGAACATGCACTTCTTCATCAAGCGACCATTTTGGAAACACCTCGCCTTTCAAGGTAAAAGTTAATTTTGGTATTCCTATATTTGAAGGACAGATAGATGCGGATGCCCTAGAAAAATGGTTAAATCTGCTAGAAGGTTATTTATCTATTCATAATTTCTCCAACAGGGAAACGATCACCTTTGTACTCCTTAAGTATCTCCCCCATGTCAAACATTGGTGGGAAAATTACTAGGAGAAACGTTCCACAAAGGATTCTATAATATATGGGCTCGAGCCCACTTGTGATGTTTTTGTGGATGCGGTAAAGGAACAATATTACCATGTTGGAAACTATGAGGAACAATATATGAGATGGACCACACTATGGAAAGAAAGGGGCCAAGCAGTTCTGGAGTTCACCAATACATTCCATACCTTGTGCACCAAGTTGGGTATCAAGGACTCTAAAATACATTTGGTTCTAAAATACCGTGGGGCTCTACATAGATACATCCAAACTGAAATGGATTTTATGGACATCTCATCACTCAGTTATTCTTATCAATATGATTTTAAAATCGAGCAAATGTTTAAGCACTGGAACAAATGGGAGTTCAGGTCTGCAAATCCACAACAACCAAAGTATGATAAAAATGGGCCTAACAAATAGCTTCTTGAAAACTAGTCTAAGCCACAGGAAAAGAAGGACACTAAAAAATGGTGTGATTTCCACAAAATCCCCTGGTGCAACACCAATGAATGTCGCTCAAAACAATCATTGGTGGTCAAGACCAAATATAAGGAGTTGAACCCTGATTCAGAATTTGATTATGAAAATACTGGTAAAAGACAGATCATCAACGCAGACCCCACTAATATTGTCGCGACTGCAACAATTCAACCAGAAGAACCAACAGATCCTGAAGAGGGAGAGCACATTTTTCATTCACAGATGTGGGTGAAGGGGACCCCACTGCATTTTATTGTTGATAGAGGAAGCCATAAGAACCTCATCTCAACAGAGTTCGTCAAACAGTTGGGATTTTTGACAACACCACACTCATAACCATACAACATAGGTGGCTTCACCAAGGATGATATCTCTGTGTTAGCCAGTAGTGTCAATTTTCATATGGAATCCATTCCTTGAAGGATGAGGTATTATGTGATGTTTCCCCACTAGATTTTTGTGATGTTTTCTTGGGCCAACCATATATGTGGAAGAACCATGTTGTTTATGAGTCTCGACCCCATAGTGTCATTGTTACTTTGGGGGGTCATCTCTATAGAATACCAGAGGTAGTTCCAACTATTGTCCCATGTAAACAGTTCCACAAGGTAGTATCTCATACTACACAATTCAGATTCTTCACAACCTGTTCAAAAGGTGAACATGAGGATACTGCAACCACTACAGCCTCGTCCCAAGCACCTTCTATCCAACAGAAGTGGGTCAAAAAGACTACAACAAAGAGAAAATTTTTCATCTTCACATAAAAATCTCATGTAGCCCGACTGGTTGAACAGATTCAACCCCGTAGCAACAGGTTCATGATATCCTTTGACAAATCAAGCAACGCAACGTCTCTAGCAAGAAAGGTCACCAAGATTCAGATTCATCAAATGCTTCCCCGTCTCCCCCAGGAACTCAACCCAATGGATACAATTTCTTCCTAAGGAGGGAGGATTGATCCAGGTGGATATTGGTGGCCACCCACCTATTCCACGAGTTCAAAAAATAGTTTTTCAGGTTCAAAAGTTTCGGGGTTGTTTTGAGGCCCTAAACGAATGCAACTAGACATCACATCTCTTCTTAGAGATAAGATGCCACCATTCTAGTGAGTCTTTCACTCTGTATTTTACAGTCTTTATATATTTTCGCTCATTAATAGAAAATGTTGTATTATTGTATCTATGTGTTTATGGTTGCATCTCAGATGCATTTTTGTTATATTATTGGATATCTATGATATCTCTGTGCATTTCTTTATTATATATCTACTCTCATTTCATGCTGAAAATAATCCTGATCAAATATGGAAATTGATAATAATATTTTCTTATGTAAATATTATTATATTATTATTGTGACCTTAAGTTTATGTGTGAGTGAATAAATAACACAAACACATTAGTATATTTCTATCATGGCACCTTGTAGGAAACACATCGAGGATAATTGTGGGGATGCTAGTACATGAAGATAGATGGAAAATATGTTGGTTTCTAGAGAATGCAGGTGCATATGAACAAGTTGTGGGTGAGGAATTTGTCAGGTGTGGTGGATATGAACATAATTGCAATTCATTAATGCACCACCAATGTGTGTAATATATGGTTAAAGAGGATCACTTCACCTAGTATGTGGCACCTCATGGTATGATGGTGAGGGAGGGTCACTTCATTTAGATTTTGAATTGCTCAAGTCTCCATTTCTCCATTTATTCTTTCCATTTCTTCTTCTCACCTACAATTTGTTTCTCACCTACATAGGTTAAGATCTTCATTACTGATGCAAGAGCATCGTAAGCAGACAACCAAGCGATCAATGTAAAAATCGGAAGACAGATGGAAAAACGCACAGATGGAAAAAGGAGCACGTTTTCATAAGAACTGTTTTGAATTTTGAACTTAAAAGAATTAATGTAATAGTTAGGAAGAAGGCATAATTTTCATTTATACCTAGGAGATACGAACAGATCTGGGGGGATTAATCTCATCTATCAAATTTTAATAGGAATTTAAGTCTGTTAATGAAAGTAGGTAGATTTGAATTATGAGATTATACAGTTTAGAGAGTAGGAGGGAAAACATATATAGACACCATCACCCTTGTATCCTAGTAGCATTATCATCATTGAGAGATATAGTAGAGAGTTGTAAAGAAGAACCCATTTACAGGAGCACTTGATTTAATATATGAATCTTTGACTCAAATTTCATGGTGTTATGATGCTTACTATATCCATTTACTGAATGGTATGCTTACAGTTGTTTTATTCTCTCTATTTATGCATTTTTTTTCAATGTTGTGTTGAATGTGTGATTTCATGTTAAGTATATGATGTCTGAGAGAGGAGAAGACTAAGTTTCAATTGTTTCTCATCTTGAGAGTTCCTGCAAGGAGTGTAGTGAAACATCCACAAGGTGTGCATTGACAAAAATATGAGTTTTATCTTAGAAAGCTTAGGAGAGATACTATTGTTCTCATTTCCAATAGAAGTGCAGGTGAAGCCAAAAGCGATGTAAGGTATGTGCAAGCTATTTGAAGCCTTATAATTTATCAACTAAGTTTGAAGAGTGAAAGACTGTTGTTTCTGAGAGTGCACAGAGTCAAAGAATCAAATACACAGAAGTATTTGAAAGATTGCCGCAAAGAGTGTGTGCAGGAGACCTTTCGAGACTTGAGGTTGCAATAGAAAGATTAGGAGGGTCAGTGCCTTTGAAGTATTCAAAGGAAGATGGGAAGATGAATCATCACGTAGAAGTTAAGTTCAATGGAAGGACGCCAGTCAGTTTGGCTAGAGATTCATTGAGGAGTGAATCGGACGGTCGAAATTCTCCATGGAGAATTCACGAAGTCACGAGGACCACAAGATCTAGAGGATTTGTAGGGTGGATAAGGGTTGGACGAACCCATTATGTTGGTTTCAAGATTCAACATCGACTGTTGATCATGACTATCAAGCGTCAAGATCATTTTGGAGTTTGGGGTTTTGAAGTGATAGAGGAATGGTTGTCAAAGGGTTGTTCAAGTTCCGAAAGCCGGAAAGCTTGAGTGAACAGGTGGCAAGAATCCACGTGGGAAATAGAGTACAATGGGGAAGACAGATGGCATGTACTCATCGCCAAGTGGAGTCAATATTTGTTGACTATTTTGGGTGTCAGAGGTTGGAGAACAAAGAGACTTGTATCTGGATTAGCGAAGTTGCGAAGTCCAAAACTCCGAATCGATGAAAAGTTTCGGTGGGGAGCTAGCCTTTGTTGAACGCATCGAGGTTTGGCATTTCAACAGTTTTTAAGACAAAAGGTCAGGATTCTTTACTCTATAATTCTCAAAGTCACAAAACGCGACACAACTGTGGAGGAGGACGCGCCCAAAGATTTCGGCAATTTCAACATTTTGGGTCTCAGAGGTTGAAGAGACAGGGGACTCGAAAACAACAATCATGATATCGTGAAACCCAAAGTCCAGATTCGACAAAGGGCGTGATCATATTGTTGGTGAGGAGATTTGGGTTGATGTCTTATGTTTGACCACATGGGAATACCTATAAGGACCTGTGGAAAACACTGTGGTGTGTGTGTGGGGGATTCCCTGTGGAGGAATCAAAGAGTCAATTTGACTCAGGGGAAGATTTAGAACGATCCTGCATGGATCTTGACCTAAGGATCAGGGTTGGCACCATTTGTGGTATCAGATCTTGATTGTGTCTGTATATTTCAAGCAGAAGGAGCTAGAGAAAAAGGAGTAGTCTGATACACACCAATTGTGGTATCAGAGCTGCAGAACAAGTTCTTTGATTCTGTAGCAAAGAACAGGGGAAAATTTTATAGCCATGTTGTCGAGAAGAAGAGGCAGACCAATGCCAATGGATGATCCAGCAAGAGAAAGATAAATGTGCGATTTACATTCTAGGCTTGATGGCATGGAGACAGCACAAAGGCGCAAAGTTGATGCTAGGGATATCAGCGAAGCTGAAAGTGAAAATGAAATTGGAAATGGAGGAGAAGAAGTTGCAGTCAAAGATGTTGTAGATGAACGTCTATTCAAGGTTGTTGCTAGGATAGGTGCCATAACAAAAATGGATATTCCCATGTACGAGGGAAACTTATATGTTGAAGAGCTTCTAGACTGGATTAGAGCTCTAGAAGAATACTTTGACTATGAGGATGTTGAGGAATACAAGAAGGTCAAACATGCCATTACTAGACTTAAAGGGCATGCAACACTATGGTGGGATGAACTGTAGGTAGACAGATGCTGCAAAGGCATGCAAAAAATCAAAAGTTCGAATAGAATGGTTGCAAAGATGAAAGACAAATTTATACCCAAGGATTATCAAATCACTCTGTTTCGGAGGATGCAGAATTTGAGACAGAAGTTGATGTCAGTGAAAGAATACACTGAAGAGTTCTACAAGATAAACATCAGAGAAATTCATCGGGAAAGCGATGATGAAAATGTTGTTAGGTACATGAATGGTCTACGATATGACATCCAAGATGAGATGAGCATAATGACCATCTGAAATGTAGAAGATGCTTATTAGATAGCTCTGAAAGATGAAGAGAATTTGAGCCGAAAGCAAGGTCAAAGAGGTCGAGGTAGAAGTCAAGTCAGAGGAAAAACAATTGCCCAAGACAGAACTCAGAAATCTAAAGAAGAAGGGAAGAAACATCAAACTCAACATGAGAGAGGAGGAAGCTCACGAGGAGGGAAGTATGCTGATAGAAATACTTTTCCTCGAGCCAAAGGAAGAGGAAGAGGCAGAGGCGGTGAAGTAAAATGCTTTGTCTGTGTAAATATCGGACATAAATCCTATGAGTGTCCAGATAAGAAGAAAGATGGTGGTGAAACTCACATAGCCAAAGCTTAAGGATGGAATGTTCAGGCAGAAGATGCTGAGGGCAAAAGATATTTGATGATGAGGAAAGTTCTCTTGAAGCCAGAGAAGGAGGCAGAGCACCCAGCCCAAAGAAACAGTTTGTTTCAGACTGCTTGCAAAACTAAGGATAGAGTATGCAAAGTCATAGTGGATAACGGTAGCATAGACAATCTCGTATCTACAGAGATGGTAGAAAAGATGGAGCTAGAGACTGTTGTACACCCAAGCCCATACAGAGTTTCATGGCTACAAAAAGGACATCAGGTAAATGTCACTAAACAATGTTTAGTTGAATTGAATATAGGAGGATATAAGGATGAAATATTATGTGATGTCATTCCCATGGATGCTTGTCATCTATTGCTAGGTAGACCATGGAAATATGACAGAAACGTAGTTCATGATGGGAGAAAGAACACATACACCCTAGAGAAAAATGGTAGGACTCACATGTTGTTGCGGATTAAAAACCAAGAGGTGAAAACATAGATGAGAAATATTGTATTTCTCATGAGTGGGAAGGAACTTCTTAATGAGGTTAAGAAGAAGGAAGACACACAATTTATTGTGGTCAGGAAGCCCAAATATTTTTTTACCAGCACGAGGATAGATGATTTACTAGAAGAAATCCAGGAGTTGTCGGAAGAGTTTGTTGATATAGTAGTGGACGAACTACCTTGTTCGTTTCCACCTATCAAGAGTATAAGACATCATATTGATCTTATACCTAGAGCCATTTTACCAAACAAAGTCATGTATAGGTTGATGCCACATGAAAATGAAGAAGTTAAGAGATAGGTCTAGGACTTAATGGACAAAAGACTGATTTGGGAAAGCTTGAGTCCATGCATTGTTCTGACAGTGCTCATCCCAAAGAAATATGGAGGATGGATAATGTGTACAGAATCAAGGGAAATCAATAATATTACCATCATATACATATTTCCATTGCCAAGGATGGATGACTTGATGGATTTCTTGAGTGGAGCAAGATTTTTTTGAAAGATTGATTTGAAAAGAGGGTATCATCAAATTCGAATGAGAGAAGGTGATGAATGGATGACAACATTCAAGACTAATGAGGGGTTGTATGAATGTCTTGTTATGCCATTTGGCTTAACGAATGCACCCATTACTTTCATGATATTGATGAACGAAGTCCTGAAGAATTTCATAGGAAAATTCGTCATTGTATATCTTGATGATATATTAATCTTCAACAAAACAGGAGCAGAACACTTGAAACATTTAGCTGCAGTAATGAGAATATTATAGCAAGAGAAATTGTTGATAAATATGAAGAAATCATCATTTATGAGGACATAACGCATTTATTTGGGTTTTGTTATCTCTGCAAATGAGTTGAAAATGGATCCAGAAAAGGTAGATGCCATAAAGAATTGGTCATCGCCGAAGAGTGTGTTTGAAGTTTGAAGCTTCCATGGTTTGGCAAGTTTCAACAGGAAATTCATTTGAAATTTAAATGGAATTGGTGCACCAATGATGGATACAGTGAATAAAAGACATAAAACTTTTCACTAGACAGAAGAAGCAGAGAAAAGTTTCAATTTGTTGAAGAAGAAGATCACTAAGAAACCAATTCTGGTTTTGTCGGATTTTAGCAAGACATTCCAGGTCAAGTGTGATGTGAGTGTATTTGCAATTGGAGCCATCTTGAGCTAAGATGACAGGCCGATTGCATACTTCAGTGAAAAAATGAATGAAGCGAAGATCAAGTACTCAACATATGAAAAAGAATTTTATGCAATCATACAAGCACTAAAGAAATGGATACATTATTTGGTTCCTAAAGAGTTTGCTTTGTACAGTGATAATCATGATTTACAAAAGGGGAAAGGTATAACACAGGGTTATATTAAGAATTACCCATACCAGAAAGGCCGCGGGATGCAATGAGCATGGATTTTATATTGGGACTACCAAGAAAACAGAGAGGCTATGATTCAATCTTTGTGGTAGTCGACAGATTTTCAAAGATGGCACATTTCATACCATGTCAGAAAACTAGTGACGCAACTCATATTGAGAACTTGTTTTTCAAGGAAGTCGTCAGACTTCACGGCTTGCCAAGGAGTATCATGTCTAGAGGACCTTATGGAAAAAGCTGGGGACAAGTTTTTCTTTAGCTCAGCATATCATCCTCAAACGGATGGGTAGACAAAATTTTTGAACAAAAGCTTGGGGGATTTGTTGAGAAGCTTAGTGACTGAACACCACAGTCAATGGGATCACATTCTGCCACAGGCAGAATTTTCTTATAATGATTCGCTTAACAGAAGCACATGGCAGAGTCCATTCCATATTATATATGGAATGCAACCAAGAGTAGTTTCTTAATTGAAAGATTCAGAACAAGTTGAATTCAAGAGTGCTAGTGTAGAAGACTTTGTAGAAGGAATGAAGGAGATTCACAATCGAGTCAAGAACCAACTACAGAGTTCAAGTCAAGAATACAAGCAGAGAGAAGATCAACATAGGCGAGAAATTCAATTTGAAGTTGGTGATCTGATTCTTGAACATATAAGGAAGGAAAGGTTCCCAAGGGGAACATATAATAAACTGAAGATAAAAAGATTGGACCATGCAAGGTCATAAGGAAATTGTGGGAAAACGCATATGAGATTGAATTACCCGATGGGGTCGAAATATCATTGATATTCAATGTTGCGGATTTGTACCCTTACAGAGATGAAGAAGCAGGAGCAGAGAAGGAACAAAAAAAAATTCAATGGACAAAACAAATGCTTGTAGATGAAAAGCCACAAATGGAAAGCATAATTGACAAAAGGATTAGCAAAAAGACCAAGAGAAAAGAGTATTTTGAATACTTAGTCAAATGGAAGGGACACCCAGTTGAAGATGCTAGTTCAGAAGATGAAGAAGAAATTCATAACCATGGACAGACCGTGCAGGAGCTCATGAACAGGAGTTCATGAAAATTTTCAAGCAAGGGAGTATGATGCAGGAGCATCATAAGCAGCCCACCAAGTGATCAATGTAAAAAGCGAAAGACAAATGGAAAAACATGTAGATGGAAAAAGGAGCACGTTTTCAAAAGAATCGTTTTGAATTTTGAACTCAAAAGCATTAATGTAATAGTTAGGAAGAAGGCATACTTTGCATTTATACCTAAGAGATATGAACATATTTGGGGAGATTACTCCCATCTGTCAAGTTTTAATAGGCATTTAAGTCTATTAATGAAAGCAGGTAGATTTGAATTAAGAGATTAGACAATTTAGAGAGTAGGAGGGAAAATGGATAGAGACACCCTAACCCTTGTATCATAGTAACATTATCATCATTGAGAGATATAGCAGAGAGTTGTAGAGAAGAACCCATGTATAGGAGCACTTGAGTTAATATATGAAGATTTGACTCAAATTTCATGGTGTTATGATGCTTACTATTTACATTTACTGAATGGTATGATTACATTTGTTTTATTCTCCCTATTTATGCATTTTTTTTCAATTCTATGTTGAATGTGTGATTTCATGTTAAGTATATGAAGTCTAAGAGAGGAGAAGAATGAGTTTCAATTTTTTCTCATCCTGAGAGTTCCTGCAAGGAGTGCAGTGAAATGTCTGCAAGGTGTGTGTTGACAAAAGTCTGAGTTTTATCTCATAAAGATCAAGAGAGATACTATTGTTCTCATTTCTAGCAGAAGTGCAGGTGAAGAACATAAGCCGTGCAAGGTGTGCACAGGCTAGTTGAAGCCTTAGAATTTATCAACTAGGGTTGAAGAGTGAAAGACTTATGTTGTCGATAGTGCACAGAGTCAAAGAATCAAATACACAGAAGTATTTGAAAGATTGTCGCAAACAGTGCATGAAAGAGTCCCTTTGAGACTTGAGGTTGCAATATAAAGCTTAGGAGGTTCACTGCCTTTGAAGTATTCAAAGGAAGATGGGGAACTAAATCATCATGTAGAAGTTAAGTTCAGTAGAAGGATGCCAATCAGTTTGGCCAAAGATTCATTGAGGAGTGAATTGGATGGTCAAAATTCTCCGTGGAGAATTCACAAAGTCGCGAGGACCATAGGATCCAGAGGAGTTGTAGGGTGGACAAGGGTTGGACTAACCCATTACATTGGTTTCAATATTCAACGTCGACCGTTGATCGTGATTGTTGAGCGTCAAGATCATTTCGGAGTTCGGGGTTTTGAAGTGATAGAGGAACGATTGTTGAAGGTTTGTTCAAGTTCCAAAAGCCAGAAATCTTTAGTGAACAGGTGTCAAGAATACACGTAGGAAACATAGTACAGTGGGGAAGACAGGTGGTGTGTACTCATTTCCAGGAGGAGTCAATCTTCATTGATTGTTTCAGGTGTCGGAGGTTGGAGAACCAAGAGACTTGTATCCGGATTCACGAAGTCACAAAGTCCAAAACTCTGAATCAAAGAAAAGTTTCATTAGGGAGCCAGACTTTACTGAACACATGGGGGTTTGGAATTTTGGCAATTTTGAAGACAAGAGGTTGGGGTTCTTTACTCCAGAATTCCCAAAGTTGTGAAATGCGACACAACTGTGGAGGAGGATGCGGCCAAAGATTTCAGAAATTTCGGCATTTTGGGTTTCGAAGGTTGAAGAGATAGGGGACTCGACAACAGGAATCATGATATCGCAAAACCCGAAGTCCCGATTTGGCAAAGGGCGCGATCATATTGTTGGTCAGGAGATTTGGGTTGATGTCTTGTGTTTGATCATGCAGGCATACCTATAAGGACCTGTGGAAAACACTATGGTGTGTGTGTGTGAGATTCCCTGTGGAGGAATCGAAGAGTCAATTTGAATCAGGGGTAGAATTACAACGATCCTACGTGGATCGTGACCCGAGGGTCGGGGTTGGCACCAATTACCATCTCACCCTATTTTGAATATACATTTATATCTCACCCTAGTTCATATAGTTTTGTATTTTAGTCTCACCTTTCTTTGAATTTTCATTTTTGTCTCACCTAGGTCATGCTCTACATTTTGGCTTTTCATTTCTCAACATTTCATTCTCACTTTGTATTTCATACTCAACTATATAATTCATGCATATAACTCCAATTTTATGTTTGGATTACACTATTTCTACTCAAAGGGATTTCCCTAGTTCATCTCGCTCATGTTCTACTCAAAGGTATTTCCTTGGTTTAGATTTCCCTTTTTATAACCAAAGGGATTTCCTTGGCTTATCTTTTTTTGGTTGCTAGTTTTAATTTTAAATTGGTTTTTCTATGTTTTCTTAGCCTATATATAAATAGTTTATATTGTGTATATACCTGTAGACACTTCCTAGAGAATCACCACCCCACCCATTATCCCATACAAACTGTAAACCATAATTTCAATCACCCAAATAAAAACCTAGAATTTGGTACAGAGTGTAAAATCAAATTGTTTGTATTTTAGGTAATTACTATCGAGGTAATCATGCTAGCATTATAGCAAGAAATGTCCTTGTGATGCATCATCTTGTGCAATTTATTCATCTTTTGCAATGCATCATTAGCATGAGTGGGGCTACTGGTTAGGAACATTTGTTTCCTCCTAAGAGGTCACAAGTTCATATCTAGAAGGGGGTAGGGTATGTATACCTCCATAGACTGTACCAATCAAATTTTTGAGCGAAGGGGGTCTCTTGTCCCCAAAAAAAGGGGGTATCATACATCAATTTGGTGTGGCTTGGGAGTGCCCTTAAAAATAGATTATTATTAGTATACAACCTGAGTGGGACTAATGGTTAAGATCATGTGTTTCCTCCTAAGATGTCACATGTTCAAAATCAATAGGGGGGTAGGGTATGTATCCCTCTGTACACTTTACCAGTAAAATCGTTGGGCGAAGCGGGTCTCATACACAAATTTGATGTCTGGCTTGGTTGTGACCTTAAAAATATATTATTATTGTTATTATTGTTATTATTATTATAAAACCCAAATTGTTTGTTTTCTTAGTTAATTCATGTCATGATATGCATGATATGATTATAAAGAGAAATATGCAATCTCAATTATTTTTTTTTTAAATAATTCACGTCATGATAATCATACTATAATTATAGAAATAAATATGCCTACCCAGGTTTTTTGTTCTTAAATAATTCATGTCATAATAGTCATGCCATATTATTGTGATAAATATACCTTCTCAAATTGTTTTTTTTAAGTAATTCATGTCATAGTAGTCATGCTAGCATTATAGTGAGAAATGTCCCTACCCAAGTTTATTTTTTTCTAGTTGATCCATATCATGGAAATCATACTTGTTTTTTAGCAAGAAATATACCTACTATGTATGTTTTTAATGCCATGAAGGTCATGTCAACAATATAGTGAGATATATTCATATTAGATATGATTTTTAAACAAAAAGCCTACAAATCGCTCTGATCCATATTATATCATTATATTTTTTTTCATCTATCACGATGATTTTAAAGTGGAAACAATTGGTGGAATCAATTGGCAAGGTCATTTTAATGGCAAGTCCCAGTTTGGAAAATTAGGGTCTAAAACCTTCCATAGCCATTTTGAGGAATTAAATGGAAAGTTTTGGGGCTATGGTCTTCAAAACTTTTCCATACCCCATTGATGGTGTTAAACACTCTGATACCTTTTGAATGGTGTATAACATGTGTCAATCAGAGTTCGTATGCAAAATTTATGCCTCTCACAAGTTGACTCATTGTGTTGACCACCATGGTATGAGAGGATGCCACGTTAGCCCCCATTACTCATGCATGTAGGTTTAGCTACATGAGTAATTTAAATAATATTCTAGAAGGTTCAAAAACATACCAAAATTGAGGGTTAATGAAGTCAAGAAATCTACCCCCAGATGTTTATGAGTCTATGTTAAATACTAGGAAACTACGAGGACAAGGGGTTCCATTATATGTTATTATATTTTATTCCATAGTAGAGAAGAAAAAATGGGAGTGGGAATTTGGATATCATAATAGAGGGGATTAATTTTATGGAGCATCCTAACAAGCCACAAGACTCAAGTAACTCCATAGAGAGTGCCTTCTCCTTTGTACTTGCATTATTTCCATACCATAAAAAGAGAGCAGAGAACCTCACTTTGTAGTTGGGTTCTCTCCCGTAAGGATTTCCGAGATAAAATATTTTTTTTACCTTGTGGATGGTGTGTGATTGTATTCTAATATTTTATGTTTTTTGCATCTTATATATTGCATGCATAAGAAAAAAATTAGTAACTAAATATTATGGAATCTAAAGGAATTTAACCTTCATAGTGTAGATTTCAATTTTATTTATTAGATTTGTGGTGATGAACTGTTCTAGTGGAATATCCATGATAGTTTACAAATCACTCTCTATATGTGTATAATGCATGCCATCATGGACATGTTGACATTATGTTTTTGAAGGAAAAAACTATAAATATTTCAAATGTTGTCTAGTATCACCCACATTCAATTTTTTTCCCAAATAATTTTATAGATGCATAAAATATAACATGTGAACTAAAAACCCATAACTAGGTGATTTGTTTTTTTAATGAAAACCATTTTTTTGTGCATTTTAGTGTATTTTATTTTGTGGTGATCATGTCGACATTATATCAATGAATATTCCCACTAGGTTATTGTAATCCATTAATTCACATGCATTTTTTGTCATTCTCTTAGTTCTATAGAAATAGGCATTATATATTATGTATTGTGATATTTGTTTATTTTCATTTTTCATGGTTGTATTGATTGGTTTATATCTTAATATGTGGTGGGAACATCTAGAATCATGGCAGAGAAAGTCTACATATCTAGTCTATGATTCACAAAAGATATTTTATGTTGCATAGGCCATTGCTAAAATCCCTTGACAACTGTCTCATCCATCATTGTAATGGTTTACACCACACCAATGACAAGTAAAACTTCAGTGACCATTTCATGAGATATAACACTATCTTAGAACCTCTTCCTAACAAGTTGAAGGGAAAGGGAGCCTAGAACACTGACTACGCTCCTAAGAAAACTTTGCATCCCTATTCTCCTACTTGCACAAATGTGAAAACATATGACTAATATAACTAGAAAATGGTACATCACTTGGTTCATGAATAATGTCTCCTCTTTAGAATCTAAATGCCTTATTAATTGGATATTTTTACTAAGAAATTTAGGAATACATATTTTTTTAAATGGAGAAATCGGAAAAAAAAACTCGAAATTGCATATGGATAATGAGGTTGAGGGGTCTCCATATAAGGTTTTAAAAACACATGTTAATACCAGGGATGATTTTAAGGATGGAAAATTATTTTAAAATGTAGAAACCTTGGCGAATCTTACTAATCCTTCATATGCCAACTATAAATGATTGGTGATATTTTTGTAAAAATATTCAAATTTCTAAGGATTTTATCTAGTTTTTATAAAAGTTTGGCTATTTTTAAGGTAAAATAATTTTATCCTATAGAATTTGGGCGAATTATTTTTAAAATAACAAATATTATTTTTGGAAAAACCATGGAAAATTAGCCCATGAGAGAAATTTAGCCCCTAAAATCATCCCTAGTTAATACTTGGTGTTTTCTTGAGTTTCTACTTTTCTATTTCTCACAATATAATATTTACATGCATTTGGGGAAGAAAAAAAGGAAACAATTACTTCCTCTAAAGACACCCAATGTAGCCATAGGTCACAAAGAAAAGGAAAATTCACTACTTCCTTTGGAGAATCCCCTAGTTGAGGACCCCCCTCCTACAAAATTTCACTACAAAAACTATAGAAATTATAACTTTGAAAACTAGCCATGGTAACTTGTCACTTTTCAAACTCTAATTCAACAAGGACCCTCCATTTTTATTTAAATTTTGTTATCATATTTGTTTAAATTTGAATTTTTTTAACTGAGTAATAATCAGTGATATTAGCTTCAAGATAGAAAAATAGGAATTCGTAATTACGATACGGATATGTGGGAGCACTCTAATGATAGGGTTTCAAATTAGTCTCTAGGTTTTCTAAGTTTTGTAAACCTCCTACATGCACACCTTCTACCCTCCTTCTCGACCAACTGATTCACCTCCAATGGAATCAACAGAGGGGGCAGAAGCCCTCTCCTATCGTAAAGTTGTAGTAGGGGAAGAAAATAGATCAACCAACTCAAGGCTGACTTTCAACCCATCGATGGAATACATGAACCAATTATACCAGGACGAGATCAACTAGAACAAATGCATGGATATGGAGGCTGACCCACCTCATCTAAAAGTGGCTCGATCTTGGATCCCCGAAAAATGCATCCCCCAAGCTTCTACAACACCCAAGTATGTAATCATTTCATCATGAGTTGGAATGCAAACCCAGAACATGAAGGATCATGCTCTCGTAGGTAATGTTTTGAACCTATGGCCATCTGAACGATATCTTAGAAAATGGATTCAACAATGGTGGAAACCCAAGGGACACCTGGAGCTGCAACTAGGATCCAAAGGTTTTTTCACTTCCATATTCCATAACCTTGAAGACAAAAAAAAAGTGTTCAAAAATGGGTTGTATTTCTACAACTTTGTGGGATTATATCTTAGGTTCTAGAAAGATAAATTCAACCATAAAAATGAGGATCTTACCTACGCTCCAATATGTATCAGGCTCTTTTCATGTCCCCAAGAATTCTAGCTAGGTGAGGTCCTAGAGGGAATAGGAAACACATTGGGAATTTTCGTCAAGATAACAGAAGCCGAAAAAAATTATGATATACCTCTTATGCATGAATCTATGTATATATGGATGTTTCAAATCCACTTCTTGGATCCATCAAGCTAGAATATTAGGATGAAGAACAGGAACAAACTATCGACTATGAGCACTTTCCCTTTCATTGCTGAAAATGTTATGAGCATGGCCACCTCTTTAGGGACTTCCCTTTGAATGAACCCATCCATCCCAACCCCCCATTGAATGATAAACCCAAGGATGGATTCACAAAGGTACAAGGATTCATATTAAAAACACAGAAAAAAACCCAACCCCCCAACCACATAGAACCCTCCACTAGAAACTCTTTTGAAATATGAAACTCCATTGCAGAAGAACATCCCACCAAC
>JZKD02S2111339.1:1447703-1465739 GCA_000966675.3 Picea glauca
GGAATTGAAATGGAGATAGAATGGGATGAGAAAGAATCAGTTGAATTCGACCTCATTCGACTAGAACAACTATACCAAAAAAAGGAACTCCAATATGTTCCCCTAGAACAACTCAGAAAAATGCACAAATTTTATCTCAACTCTGCATTTGAAGCGAGATCAATATCTAACATAGATCTTGGTATTTCCCCAGAGGAATAGAAAGAATTACGAAAACACCCAAAAGAAGCAAGCAAAAGAGGAAGGAAATCCACCGAAAACCGGATTCACGAAATCGAAAACTATATGGTTAAATCAGGTCAAATTCATAAGCTAACTGACATATCCTTCCCCAACCCTAGTCTGCCTTTCTCATGGAGATAATTTCATGGAACATAAGAGGTCATAATGGAAGGACTAGGAAAAGAATCCTTCAAAACAACATCATGAAAGAACAACCAAACATTATATTCCTTTAAGAAACTAAATGTATCGGATCCATCACAAAAAACATTCTCTCCAAATGTGGGAAGAAAGGTAACTTCATCTTAAATGATTCAAGAAGGTTTGTAGGAGGACTAGCTATACTTTAGAATCCAACAATGGTTATTCTCAAAGGTTTCTTCTCAACCAAATGGTCAACCTAAATATTCTTTCGAGCCATTGGCTCAAACAATTTTGGATTAATCACAAATGTGTATGGACCACAAAATCAACAAGATAAATAAATTTTTTGACATTCTCTCCAACTCTTGAGGGACATAACCAAAAACTACCATTGGATCCTAGGAGGTAACTTCAACCACATTAAATCTCTTGAAGAAAAAATGGGGGAAACAAGAAAATTGGAAAATGACAACGACTCCTTTTGTGAAGCCATCAACACCCTTTGTCTCATCATTCTTGACTTTTGAGAAGGCATATTCACCCGATCTAATAAATTCTTAGGTAAGCATCACATCACTTTGAAGCTCGACATATTTCTAATATCATAATCTATAATGATTGGAGGACTCCCTTTGGAGGCTAGTATCCTACCAATTTTTGGTTCTGACCACTGGCCCATCCAACTTTGGTTGAACATGACAGGATCTCCTCAGCTCAAACCTTTCCATTTCGAGAAATATTGGCTAGAACATCCAAACTTTCAATAAAATTCCACCACCTAGTGGAAAAATGCAGAGATTTCTCATGACTCTCTCATGTATCACTTCCAACAAAAGAAGAAAAATTTCAAGCAACACCTCAAGATTTGGAATAAAACGGTATTTGGAAATATTTTCCAATACCAAAAATCCTTGGAGCTGTGCATGCAGAAGATTCAAATATAAATAATTACTAACAACATCTTAGATCAACTACAATAAGAGAAGCATCGGTCAGAAAACAATTAGATGAGCGGTATGCACAAGAGGAGGCTCTATGGAAACAAAAATCAAGAATACAATGGTTGCGTGAAGGGGTAAAAAATTACAAATTTTTCCATCAATCGATGATTCAAATATTCCACATCAACAAAATCATGAGGATGGAAAATTAACAAGGATATTCACTCCTCACAGAATCCAACCAAAAAAAATCTCCATCCATTGCTAAAATAACTCATCATGTTCTTTCCCTGATAGTTGAAGAAAACAATACCTCTCTCATTCACTCCATAACCATAGAAGAGGTTGACCAATCAATGAAGGAAATTACATCCAAAAAAGCTCCAAGTCCAGATGGTTTCACCATAAACTTCTTTCACCACTGCTCGCCAATGATAAGAGAAGAAGTTTGGAAAATCATTGAATACTCTCGATGCTCCAAGGATCTCCTCTCAACTTTCAATTCATAAGAGGAGGCTCTATGGAAACAAAAATCAAGGATAAAAGGAATAAAGGACTATGCACCCCAAATAGTTCAGACCCATCGCGTTATACAATCTCATCTACAAAATCATTACAAAGGTAGTTTTTATGCACCTCAAAACTATTCTTCCTTTCATTATTTCAAAAGAATAGTTTGGATATGTTGAAGGATGACATATACTATATAACATCATCTTGGAACATGAAGTAATCTATTCCCTTAAGTCTTCATGTATCCTTGACATGATAATCAAACTAGACTTCTTTAAAGCCTTTGATACAGTAAGATGGCAATATATGAAACAAATCCTCACAACTTTTTCCTTTCACTCAAAATGGATCAATTAGATTTTAAATATTACTTCCAGTGTCATCTTCTCCATTTTGGTTAATGGTGCTCCTTCCCAAACCTTCTCACCCTCAAGAGGCATCTGACAAGGCAACCCTCTTTCTCCCTTCCTCTTTGTCATCCTAGCAGAAGGTCTCAGTCACTACATTCAATCCCACATAGACAATGGGCACCTTCAGGGTCTTAAGCTTCATGGAATGTATTCTCACATATCGCATAGTGAATTTGTAGATGATACAATGAAAATGATATTTTTCACTGTGAAAGAAGCTTCCACTATCAAAAAAATCCTAGATGACTTATCGGAAGCTTCGAGCATATCAATCAATCCAGGAAAATCTAGGTTTTCTTATTCAACACTATGGAGCCCATTCAATTCCACTGATAATTTTTTTTTGGATTCACCAGGATTTCCATTCTTTCCAAATACTGAGGCCCCCCCTTATAGATAACCCCTCTCACATCAACGCCTGGGAGCCCCTTTTAACCTCTCTAGATAATCATCTCAACACTTGGATATTCAGATACCTAAACTTGGCGAGCATGATCACCCTTTTAAAATATGTGTTACAATACATTCTATTATATCTTTTCTCAGCCTTAGCTACACCCAAAACCATCATCAATTCCAATTGATCCATTTAAAGAAAGTTTCTATAGAAAGGAACCAAGTAATTTTGAAATTCGACACTAGTCAAATGGGAGGATCTTTGCAAACCCAAGGCCTCGAGTGGCCTTGACCTGTGAGACCCAGGAATCCTCAATAAAGTATTGGGGGCCAAAACTTGGTGGATATTGTTAACCCACCCTTCCGACCCCTGGGCTAATATTTGGAGACACAAATACTCCCCTCACATTGAGGAAAACAACCTGATCAGACTTGCCAACCAACTTCCTGTATCCTCAATTTGGAATGATGTTTGCGTTAACAACTCTTTCATTCAGGAGCATGCCTTCATGGAGGTTTGCAATGGGAAAAATTCTCTCTTCTAGGATGATTCTTGGAAACAATTACCTCCACTCCACCTCAAGGACAATATGTAGGAAATTTTCTGAAAAATGAGAAAACTACCACCTCCTAACTCTCATTATTGGAAATTTCATTATGATAATCCTCACTGGAGAGACTAGAATTTTATTCATTAGATTTTGAATTTACCACAAAAATGTAACTTATATCCTTGGTATTCATAAGTGGAGTCAAGGAAAATCAACATTCATCATGATCAATATATTCTCCATTGGGGCCACACACCACAAGGGGTTTTCTCCATCAAATAGGCCTACATGATAAAACAAAATTATCACTCAGTAATGAGAGAGGAAATCTAGGAAAGAATATGGAAAATAAACCACTGGACCAAAGTATACACTTTTCTTTGGTTGGTTATCCAAAAAACAATTCTCACTAGGGAAAATATTTTAAAACAAGGATGTACAGGCCCCTCTCGGTTCCCTCTATGTTTCACTCAAGAAGAAACAACTGAACATATCCTCAATCAATGTACTTTCATATTTAATTTATGGGACCAAGTGACTTCTATCATACACACTACTGAAAGAAAGGCCTAAAGTATCAATGCAAATTTCGATCACTGGAGATAGCAGGCCTTCAGAAATCCAATACTCTACCACATATGGATTTTTCTCCCAGGCTTCCACATTTGATAAATCTAGAAAGAGAGAAAAAAAAAATATTCAAATTATCTTCGTTTCATGAAGCTCAAGTCTGGTTGTGCATCCAATCCTGCATGAGAGAAATAATATGTTTTCAATCCTCGAACCGTGAAGATCTTAAATGTGAACCACCTAAATCCACCATCCTCTCACATTAGCAACTCCCCACCAAATATCCTCCCACCTGTCCCCCCTCACATCCCCCCACCACCTCAAGTCCCTGTTCCTATAGAAAACCCTTCGCCAGATTCATCAAACTCAATTTCAACGGTGCTTCTATAGTAAACCCAGGACCCTCTGGTTTCGACATGGTATTTAGAAATGACTAATGAAATATCCTTCTAATTTTGGATGAAATCCTAGGCCAAAAAACTAACAATGCATCTGAACTTTGGGCGCTCATACAAGTCTTTCTTATTTCCAACAGAATGGATTATTCCAATCTCATCGTGGAGGGATATTCTCAAATAATCTTAAACCTATTCTTTAAGTTACTCACCGACTCTACCCCCTCCAAAATCTCCCCTAGATGGAAACTCCTTAGAAATTTGGAACTCCTCCATTCCTTAATTCTCCCCAACACCACCCTCATTCCTTCTCAGATCTGCAAAGAAGCAAATCAAGTTGTTGATAAACTATACAATGTAGGGCTGACTCTCACTAGTTGTGATCTCCTTTGTTCACCTTCCCACTCCCCGAATCACCCCCTTTTCATTGACTTCTTGACAATGGATCTCAAATACATCTCAACCCCAGATGGGGTGACATCCAACAACCATGTTCATCATGAAAAATTGCATGTCAACCACCCACTCTCTCCTAGGGTGGTGACCCGACGATATCCATTTACTTCAATTGTGACCACCTCTGCAAGTGCACCTGATATCATCCTCCCTCCTTTGCATCGCTCATGTGACACTGGTATAACTAAGTGTAACTAAATCTAAACTAAAGAGCGGCACCTTATTTTGTGGTGAAATATTCTCAAGAGAGAATATTCTCATGTATGGAAGCACCCTCATCATTGTACTATCAACCATAGGAAAATAATTACCTAGGTGAGTGTGTAATATCTCAAACATTCTCAAGGAAAAAGCCTAGTATCATTTTTATTATTTCCATTAAATATATCTTCATAACTACATTAGGTTTAAAAACCCTACGGACAATTATACATTTATATTAATATGACTATATATAAATATTATGATATTATTAATGTGAATCTATGTCCTATATATTAAATATGGAAATTGATAATAATATTTTCTTATGTAAATATTATTATATTATTATATTGACCTTAAGTTTATGTGTGAGTGAATAAATAACAAAAACAAATTAATATATTTACATCATGGAAAATTGTAGGGACCACATCGATAATAATTGGTGGGATGCTAGTACATGAATGGATAGATGGAAAATGTGTTGGTTTCTAGAGAATGCAGGTCATATGAATAGGTTGTGGGTGAGGAATTTGTCGGGTGTGATGGATATGAATATCGTTGCAATTCATTAATGCACCACAAATATGTGTGATATACGGTTAGAGAGGGCCACTTCACCTATTATGTGGCACCTCATGGTATGATGGTGAGGGAGGGTCACTTCATTTAGATTTTCAATTGCTCAAGTCTCCATTTCTACATTTCTTCTTTCCATTGCATATTCTCACCTACAATTATTTTGTCACCTACATTGGTTAAATTCTTCATTTCCATCTCACCCTAGTTTGAATCTACATTTATATCTCACCCTAGTTCATATTTTTTTGTATTTTAGTCTCACCTTGATTTGAATTTTTATTTTTGTCTCACCTAGGTCATGCTCTACATTTTGGCTTTGCATTTCTCAACATTTCATTTTCACTCTGTATTTCATACTCAACTATATAATTCATGCATATAACTCCAATGTTATGTTGGGATTACACTATTTCTACTCAAAGGGATTTCCCTAGTTCATCTCGCTCATGTTCTACTCAAAGATATTTCCTTAGTTTAGCTTTCCCTTGTTATAACCAAAGGGATTTCCTTGGTTTAGCATTTTTTGGTTGGTAGTTTTACTTTTCAAGTGGGTTTTCTATGTTTTTTTAACCGACATGTAAATAGTTTCTATTGTGTGTATACCTATAAATTATTCTTAGAGAATCACCACCCCACCCATAATCCCATAAAAATTGTAAACCATAATGTCAATCACTCAAATCAAAACCTATAATTTGGTACAGAGTGTAAAAATATTTTTATTTTTATTTTAGGTAATTACTGTCAAGGTAATCATGCTAGCATTATATAAAGAAATATGCTTGTGATCCATAATCTTGTGCAATCTATAAAACCCAAATTGTTTATTTTTCTAGTTAATTCATGTCATGATATCCATGCTAGCATTATAACGATAAACATGCCTTCTCAATTAATTTTTTTTTTAAGTAATTCACATCATGATAATCATGATATAATTATAGCAAGAAATATTCCTACCTAAGTTTTTCTTCTTAAATAATTCAAGTCATAATAGTCATGCCATCTTATAGCGAGAAATATACCTTCAAAAATTGTTTGTTTTTAAAGTAATTCATCTCATAGTAATCATGCGAGAAATATCCCTACCCAAGTTTATTTTTTTCTAAGTGATTCATATGATGTAAATCATGCTTGTTTTTTAGCAAGAAACATGCCTACTATGTATGTTTTTAATGACATCAAGTTCATGTCAACAATATAGTGAGATATATTTGTATTAAATATGATTTTTAAATAAAAATCCTACAAATCGCTCTAATCCATATTGGATCATTATATTATTTGTCATCTATCATGATGCTTTCAAAGTGGAAAAAATTGCATGAATCAATTTGCAGGGTCATTTTAATGGCAAGTCCTAGTTTACAAAATTAGGGTCTAAAACCTTGGAGAGCCATTTTGAGTAATTAAATTGATTTTTGGGGGGTTATGGTGTATGAAACTTTTGCATACCCCCTTGATGGTGCTATACACTCTGATACCTTTTGATTGGTGTAGAACATGTGTCAATCGGAGTTTGTATGCAAAATTTATACCTCCCAAAAGTTGACCCATTTTGTTGACCACCATGGTATGAGAGGATGCCACATCAGCCCCCATTACTCATGCATGTGGGTTTAGCCACATGAGTAATTTAAAGAATATTATAGAAGTTTCAAAACCCTACCATAATTGAGGGTTAAGGAAGTAAAAATCCTACCCCTAGATGGCTATCGGGCTATGTTAAATACCAAGCCACTAGGAGGACAAGGGGTTATATTCTATGTTATTATATTTTATTCCATAGTAAAGAAGGAAAATTGGGAGTGGGAAATTGGAGAGCATAACAGAGGGGGTTAATTTTATGTAGCAACCTAATAAGCCACAAGTCTCAAGTAACTCCATAGAGAGTGCCTTCTCCTTTGTACTTGCATTATTTCCATACCAGACAAAAGAGAATAGAGCACCTCACTTTCTAGCTGGGTTTTTTCCCATGTAAGGGTTTCCAAGATAAAATATTTGTGTTATCTTGTGGATGGTGTGTGATTGTATTTTACTATTTTATACTTTTTGAATTTTATCTATTGCATGCATAAGAAGAAAATTAGTAAATAAATATTATGGAATCTAAAGGAATTTAACCTTCATAGCTTAGATTTCAGCTTTATTTATCAGATCTATGGTGATGAACTATTCCGACGGAATATCCATCATAGTTTATAGATCACTCTCTATATTTGTATAATGCATGTCATAATGGGCATGTTGACGTTATGTTTTTGAAGGAAAACCTATAAATCTTTCCAATGTTGTTCAGTATCACCCACACTCAATTTTTTCCCAAATAGTTTTACAGATGCATAAAATGTAACATGTTAACTAAAAACCCATAATTAGGTAATTTTTTTAAAAATTAAAACCAAACATTTTGTGCATTTTAGTGTATTTTATTTTGTGGTGATCATGTCGACATTATGTAAATGCATATGCCTGCTAGGTTACTATAAACCATTAATTCACATGTAGTTTTTGTCATTCTCTTAGTTCTATAGAAATAGGCATTATATACTATGTATTGGGGTGTTTGTTTCTTTTAATTTGTCATGGTTGTATTGATGGATTTATATCTTAATATGTGGTGGGAACATCTAGAATCATGGCAGAGAAATGATACATATCTAATCTATGATTCACATAAGTTATTTTATGTTGCATAGGCCAATGCTAAAATGCCTTGACAATTGTCTTATCCATCATTGTAATTATTTATACCACACCAATGAAAAGTAAATTTTAGTGACCATTTCACGAGATATAACACTATATTAGAACCTATTCCTAACAAGTTTAGGGGAAAGGGAGCCTAGAACACGAACTACATTCCTAAGAAAACTTTGCATACCTAGTTTCCTACTTGCAAAAATGTGAAAAAATATGAATAAAAACAGTATAAAATGGTACATCACTTGGTTCATGAATAATGTGTCCTCTTCATAATTCAAATTCCTTATCAATTGGATATTTTTTCTAATAAAATTAGGATTTTTTTTTTTTTTAAATGGAGAAATGGGAACAAAAAAAAACTCCTACAAATTGCATGTGGATAATGAGGTTGAGGGGTCTCCATCTAAGGTTTTAAAAACACATGTTAATACTTGGTGTTTTTCTGAGTGTCTACTTTTCTATTTCTCACAATATATTGTTTACATGCACTTGGGGAAGAAAAAAAAGCAACAATTCCTTCCTCTAAAGAACACCCAATGGATCCATAGGTCACAAAAAAAAGGAAAATTAGCAACTTCCTTTAGATAATCTCGTACTTGAGGATCCCCCTCCTACAAAATTTCACTCCAAAAACTATAAAAATTATAACTTTTAAAACTAGAAAATGGTAAATTGTCACTTTGCAAAATGTAATTCAACAAGGACCCTCCATTTTTATTTCAATTTTGTAATCATATTTCTTTAAATTTTATTTTTTTTAACTGAATAATAATCAGTGATATTAGCTTCAAGATATCACTATATAGGCATGAAACCAACGTTATTCTTACTATGTCACTTTTATATAGGCTTAATTTGTTCTTAGTAGGCATTATCACTTTTTGACATGCCTTTCTAAAAACATATTTGTAGGAGAGGCTCCTTAACATAGATTTTATTTATGTTGATGTATTTAAAGACATCAATGATACAATAATGGATATTACCATATGAAGAGCATGTAATTCAAATGTTAGATACAATTTTTGTAGTAATGGTATGGATATTTGTTGGTTTCAATTTATAGTTAGGCTAAGAAAGTCATGATTATGTTGTGCAAGTTAGCCCTTCTACCTCAAGTGGGATTTCAACATGGTAATGATTCCTTGTTTCTATTGATCCATTGAAAAATATTTTTTGGTTGAAGTCTATGATTAGAGAATAGATCAAAAGGTGGTGAGGATAAATTTTTATTTTTTATGTTCCTAGATGGTTTTCCATATTTACACGATAATGTTGTTATTTTAACACTTTGTATGTTCAACATGGTATCGAGGATGAACTCGCCCTTGGTGATGATGATGAAAAAAAAAATTGAGGATGGTATCTATGGAGTCAAATATATAATAGGTGTGCAATCTAAGAACAACCTGCTACATGGTAAAACAAAGAAAATACCTAGAACACATATCATACCACAAGATGTGTAGGAGGTAGGTAGTGAAATGTGCGTGGAGTGGTACAAGGATATGGAAATGGGAACCATTTCCAAAAGAAAGTGACCATGCATTTGAACACTCTTTATCATCTTCAACAAGTTATCACACATGTATCCCCTTAACCACAAGAAGGAAAATAATGAAAACCCCTAAAGGAGAATAGGGGCATAGGAATAATGATTTTTATAACCCTAAATTGCACAAGACATGCATACCTGGAATCAAGCCATATAACTTGCTATCTTTGCCAAGCCATCACTAAACAAGCTCTTCTAAAAATCATTATTTTGAAGATGTGCGCACTCTGCACCACTACTATATGCATACACATGCCTACTGCCCCACTACAGCCCGTGTACACTCACAAAATATCGCGAAAAATGGAAAATTGCATAGGATACTAGTTTTTGGGCCATTACATAACCATTTGATTGTCCATAGCCAGTCACCCCAACCGTTACTATCTCTTTTTGCCTATAAAAGAAGGGGTTTGGATCCCATTAATAGGATAAAAATGAGAGCATAGAAACTCTTACCATTTCTGTATTCCCCCTTTGCCCAAATATTCGACAACCACATTGTGAGTTTGAGCCAAAATTCCCTTTTCCTCCATTACAATCCCTTGCCATTTCCCTAGAGAGAACTGAAGAGGAGAAGGAGACGTGGAAGTAGTTGGTGCATTGTGAAGAGGATCCCAGGACCGAGTTCAAGGAGAAGTGTCGGTCTCATATTGTAAGTGAATTTTTTGAGATTAATATAAAGAAGTATTTTCCTGTCCCACCAAACGATGTCTTAAATGTCAATGATTTTTTAAATTTCTTGTTTATGATGTCTAACCCACTAATCCATATGTAGAATGCATGATTGCAATTTCTTGTTTTTCTTTTGGTGAATGAAGGTCAGGCTTGGGAGGAGACTTGCAGTTAGGAAACAACTAAGTGCAAAGGGATCGACATTGGATGTGGAGTGTAAGGTATGCCTACCGGATCCCTACACTTTGTCTTTTATCTATGATTGTGGGGTAATGTCAGGATAGTTGATAAAAATTAGGAGACTTTAGATGGTTAGCTCTGCCTACATTTTAGAACCCTAGTGTAGTCCATAGAGGGGTTTTCCCGCTATAACAAAATTGGCGACTGTATTGGGGATTCCTCTAGGGTATTTGGGGATATTTCTTTTTGGGTGCTTTGAATCAGTTTATTCACTATTTTCTAAGTTTCTGTAATCTTTTGTGTCTTTAAGGGATTCTGGTCTTCCATACCAGTACTCCCTACCTGTGCTAGACTATCGGTTTTCATTTTTTTTGAGTCGTTACAGAGGTGTACGCGGCCTGTAGTGGGCCTGGACGCATGCATACGCGCCCTACCCTTGGACATCCCGCTGTTACATGTCAAAATTACTCAGCTGGATAAGTGTCGCATGTTCCTCTCAATTGTCATAAGTGTCACATCTTCCTTACCACTTTCGCAAGTGTCGCAAGTTGGTTACAAGTGTCGCAAATGATGTTCGAACATACTGCCATGTCGACGACACTAAGGAGACACTTATAACATCTCATATGCTTGATTTGAAGAAGGAGAATTGGTTTACTGAAGAAAAATAACTCTTGACACCTAAAGAGATTTCTGAAACAAAGGTTTTGAGGAGGAGCGCTCCCCTATATCAGCCCTGGAAGCACTGGTGCTCCCCTACAAGGCTTCAGGGAGAGTTATAACGCTACCCTACCCCCTCTGAAGGAGAGTTGCTCATCTTGAAAGTGTTGGCGCTCTCCTAAATCTTACCAGGGAGCGCTACAGCGCTCTGATGCCCCTTCTAAGGGAGCGCAACCTAATCTGAGGCAGTAGTTGGCCCATTGAGGAGAATAAGGGGAGGATCTTTTGAGATTAGGAGGCAGTTGTATCCAAATTCTTGGTTTCATCAAGAGATCCCTGATCTAAGGAGAAGGTTCCCAACTTGTTCTAAAGATAACTCAAGAGGTTAAGATCCTCTTAACCTTTATAAACAATCTCTAAGATGGTGGAAAGGGAGAAGAACTGCTGATATGAAACTTATGATCTTGGAGGAAACACACAGTCAGCCAAAGGAGAGTGATCAGTGAAGCTACTGTTATCCAGGTTGTGGATCTTTTAGGCAAGGGTTAGACGAAGGGGACTTGACGAAGCTATCGCATTCGCATCTACGATTGTAAGTGTTGTCATTATTCTCATTAATATGACACGCTTGGCAGGTTTCTTTCTAGTTTGTGTCTAATGTCACATGAACTTATCATTAGTTGATAGATATGTTTTCAAGCTAATATCAATAGAGTAGGAAGTGGTTGTATCTTGTCTGTCTGCAGAACTCAGCGAGGAGCAAAGGATTGGAGCGCAACTCGGAGCGTGCAGGGAAAAACGTCGATAAGAAGGTACTTATGTCATCCTTCCTTCTCATGTGTTAGTTTAGATAGATTTGAAAGGAAGTCAGTGTCCACGTTAAGCATTTTCTGTCTAGAGTTAGGGTCAAGATCTTAGAGGTGATCTACCTGTCCGCAGGGAGATTTTCCTACAACAGAAACTGGCGACTCCACTGCGGAGATAGCCTCGAATTGAAACTTCTTGTTTTGATTTCTCCTCATTGACCTAGTTCCATCCATTGATTGTTTCAGACCTGGTTCACTCCTCTTTTGCTTGGTTTCATTAGCTGATTGGATCCTTACCTTATCACACTTAGCATAATTGTCGTAATTGAATTGCAAATTTTTTTATTTTTTTACATTTTTGGGGTTTTTAGACCCTGGCACCCCTGTCCTAGTGTTAACAGAACACTAGCGCTCCCCCATAGATTTTCACATAGTGATATAACACTCCTTGCCTTTGGCAACAGAGCGCCAACCCACTTTGGCCCAAAAAACTTTCCAAAATTGCTTTTTCTGGGTTTTTTCCTCTGTGTCTCCTCTACTGAGTAACCTTGTGAGTCAATGTTTCTTCCCTTTCAGCCTTGACATCTGTCTTTTTGAAGAATGAACATATTACTAGTTGGATATTGTATCCTTCTTCACTATTTTTATTGGTTTTTTCTATTGATTGGAGTCCGAGACCCATGCATTGTTTTTCTCTCCTCATCAACTGAGAAAAGGCCCTAGTGAAGGTCATCAAAGGCCTACAGACCTCTTTATCTCGATTTCAGTCAAGATCATTGTTCTTCAACTTTTGCTTTGGGGTGTGAAGTTTGTTTTTCTCTTTGATTTTCTCTTTTCTTTCACTTTTCATTTTGATTGCAACGAAAGGGTGTATTGTTTGTATGAATTTTGCTTGTGCTAGTTTGATTTTCATTCATACAAGAAAGATAATTAGCAAGACAAGAATTGTGTTGAATTGATCATCATTCATATGCAAACAATAAAAGACATCTTTATGATTGATTGTGCATATTAGAAGGCATTTAAAAGTTTTAGCATTACGTCAGGATTTGATTCAGAAAAAGAATCATTTGAGGACACTCCGTATTTGTGCTTGTTAGTGAAAAGAACTTTCTCTCTCCCTTAGATAGATGTTCATCGAAAACAAATGACTGCTTATCATATTCAATGCATTCTTTGGGTCTGATTCATAATTCCATTTATTTCACTTCCATGCACCCCTTTTGTGTAAAGAACAGCCATAAAATCAACACTAATTAAAAGTTATTTAGAACTTTTTCTTTTCTAGGATCCTCCACCAATAATAGAGTAGGATTAGTACTTTGGATTAGGTTGTGATAATAACTCTCCAAAGTTTCCAAAACAAACAATATCATCCTAAGTTAGGGAGAGTCAAATCCAGTTATCGTATAAGTCTGCCTAGGATCCCCTCTCACACAGGGGTTATGCACGAGGTCGCATTCGGGTAAGCTACGAGGACTAACCCTCCATGGTTTAACTAATTGTGGTGGTTAGATAGTATTATGGGGATCACTTTGAGGTAGATCCACAATTACTACATGGAAGCCTTTTAGTTGATTTCGGGTTTGATACCCTGCCCATACGTTCGGATCGGATTGTCGACTGTTCCCGCCCAGGGGCTGACTGTGAATTGGTAACCTTAGTGGCCATAATCTTTAGGGTCTTACACAAGGNCGCTGATGGGAAGTCTCACTGTACCTGGAGTATAAATTGGTCAAACTCACTCGATCTCCTTGGAGGGTAAATCCACAATTACTGCATGGAAGCTTGCACCAAGGCGTAAGTCCATTAAGCAGGTTGCCATTGTAACTGTTCCACCCTATCCCCGCCCCTTCTAGACTTGATCAAGCGATGTTGGATTTCATCACCAACTAGTGCAGTCATCGAGAGAAGGTCTTGTTTTCTTGGTTGTGATTCTTAGATTCTATTAGCGTATGTTGTTTCTTTTACTTAGTGGACCTTAGGTCGAGTCAGTGTTAATGGCATTGAATCCTAGGAGTACCAATGGAGGAACCCCTTCTCTTGGGGAACCTTATACTTTTCCTTCGTTTGGAAAATTTGGTCCTCCATATGTTGCCACACTAAGTCTTCCAGGACTCACTATTGGATTACCAATTTGGTTGTTCCCCACTCCGGTGATCCCGAATCCTCCCAAGGTTTCAGTTGTACCTAATACTTTGGATTTCAATGCGCCACCCACACATCAACCTCACGTTGAATTTTCACCTTCTTCGCCCATCAAGTCTCCTTCCATTTCTCCTTCTTCGCCTAGTGAAAGCTCCAAAGCAAGTAGCCAGGTTGATAAGAAGAAGAAGAAATGGAAAGAGAAGAAGAAGAAGAACCCAAAAAGGACCAAGACCCAAACAACATCAGATGTTCGCTCTAAGAAACCCGGTTAATGTTAATAGTATTGGGAGTGTTGATGAGATCAACAAGATTAAAGGGAAGAATCCAAAAACCAAATTCCCTTGCAGCCTTTGTAAGGGTGACCACTTTCTGAGGGATTTCTCTGGTCTTACCTAGGTCTTAGAAATGTGGTCTTCCATGTCATCAGCCTCTGTTGGTCATGTCGATGATACCTCATCAACTAGTTATGTTCAGGTTGGTAAGAAGAAGACAATTTTCAAGTGCCCTTGCATGTTATGTAAAGGTAATCATTACTCTCACCTTTGCCCTCGCATGGACAAGGCTTCTTTTCTTTTTTAAAACCGTCAACTTCCAAAAGGTTATCGTAATATTTCCTCTGACCCATTGTTGGTTGATGGACTGGTCAATCCGGTCCATCCCTGGTCAGTCCGATTGATCAGGTGGTCAATCTAGTTTCCTCCTCAATTGAACCACGAACCCAAGTAGTTGATCTAGTTCCGTCATCGATCATCCCCGCTCTTCATCAAAAGAGTGACACCAAAGTGGTCGATCCGTTTTCATCCTCGGTCGATCCCACTCTCCCATTAGAGAGTGACACCAAAGTGGTCGATCTGTTTCCACCCTTCGACCCCATTCTTCCCTTAGAGAATGAAACTAAAGTAGTCGATCTAGTTTCACCATCGGTCAATCCCATTCCTCCATTGAGGAATGTCAAAGTGACCGATCCAGTTCCTTCCTTGGTTAGTCCCACCCTTCATATGAAGAGTGCCAAAGTGGTCGATCCAGTTTCTCCATCGGTCGATCCCATTCCTCCATTGCGGAATGTCAAAGTGACTGATCCAGTTCCTTCCTCGGTCAGTCCCACTCTTCCTCCAAAGAGTGCTAAAGTGGTATATCCAAGTCCACCATTGGTTGATCCGATCCAATCATCGGTCGATCCTACTCCCCTTCTATAGAGTAAACCCGATACTTCCCATGTTTTTCTTATTAATACAGACTCTACCGTGCCTAGGGGCATTCCTCCTCCTCTTGTGGAACCCCCTCCAAGTAATGAGGCCATCCTTTTTGATTGGGGTGTGCTAACTGGACCTCATCTTCCCTCCCACATTCCTTTCCAGATTACAGTACAGGTTCGTGGTCGGGATGTTCCTCAAACGTTGATAGATGAAGGTGCATCCATTAGTATTTTGTCTTATGTTGCTTGGTATGATTTGGGTTGTCCACAACTTGCACTGGTTACACAGAATCTGCTAGCTTTTAACAGAAGAACTAGTCAACCTTTAGGGATCCTTCCTCAATTTCCTGTAACTTCGGGAGGGAAAACTGTCTTTATCGATATCATGGTAGTCTGAGGCCCCTTGGATTTTTCTCTACTCCTTGGGTGGGATTATGTCTATGCTATGAAATCTCTTGTATCCACCCGTTTCTGTGTGATATCTTTCCCTCGTGATGGAAAAATTGTGACCATTGATCAACTTTCATTCATCGGCCTCGACTAGGTTACCTCCCTAAGTGGTTCTTATATGCAGACAGTATTTCCCCCGCCGCATGTCAATTATGTGGCATCGTCTCCCATGACCTCAACTCCAGATGATTTGGATCCGGTAGTTGACATGATGATCTCTTTGGTAGGGTTATTGGAGCTTGATCTCCTTACCCCTGTCATGACCCTCGACATGTGTTCCTTCCAGAGTGACTCTCTTCCATTCGACAAAGATCTCTTGGAAACCATGACTAAGTTTTGTCCCTTGACATGGTATCCTTCTAGAGTGTTATCCTCTTGGAAGTCGTGATCAAGAAGAAACCACAAGCATAGTTTCTCTTCTCTGTGGAAAGCTCATTAAAAAATGAAACAGAGGCCACTAGATTTCATGTTAGGGGCATAACGAGCATACTTTCCCTTCTCTGTGGCAAGATCATTAAAAAATGAAATAGAGGTCACGAGCATAGTTTCTCTTCTCTATGGAAAGCTCGTTAAAAAATGAAACAGAGGCTTTGAGAATAGTTTTCTTCTCTGTAGCAAGCTCGTTAAAAAATGAAACAAAAATCTGGGGATTGACCCTGGAACCTTGAGCATAGTTCTTTTCCTGTGTCAAGCTCGTTAAAAAATGAAACAATCACCTCTCCCTTCAAGTTGAGTCCTTCGCCAGATCTCGTAGATGTCGAGTCAAGTCTTTCGTTAGGTCTCATTTTTTAACCTTCATTTCATCCAACTGTATCCTTTTTCTCCATCTAGCATAGAAATTGGTGACAACCTCAAAGTCGGTGAATGAATTGAAGCTTGGGGGGCATGTCTCCAGCCTTTGATGATCATTCTGGAACTAAGCCACCAACTTTCAAGCTGGGGGCATACCGAGCTTAGTCTTTGTTCTTTCTCGTGCTCGTAAATACATGAGAATGCAATCGGGTAAATTTTTATCTCTTTTTCGGACCCGTATGGATACACGAACACACAAAAAAGGAACCCCTCTAGAGTCTACTTTAAACCCTTTTCAGACTCTCTAAATATGAAAAGATTGTCGAGTGACCTTGCTTCATTTAACACTCATTAAAAGGTTAGAAAGGGCATCTTTCGAGCGATAGTTTACCCCTTTTTCGGTCTCATTGGACTACTGTACGAAAAAGGAACTGAGAGAGTTCTCTTTTAAGTGTTTTTCCAAACTCTATAATCCAAAAAAACCTTTGAGTTTTCTGTCTTTGGACTTGTTAAAACACACATCGATAGGCCCATATGGGATCGAACCCTTAATTCTTTCGTTTCGTTAAACAAAGGAAGAGGGACTTACCGAAGGTGAGTTATATCAAGCATGTGTTATCCTCCTCGAGCTCATTAAATCAAAAAGAGGTGCTCATATATCTGGATGGGGGAAAAATTGAAAGGATCAAGCCAAGAAGTCTCTTGAGAACATCATCCAGCACTTCTTAGAGTCTCCCTTGAACACGACACTTTGTCACTTTGCACATATCATAATCTGCTAAACCTCTGCACTGAGCCAATCCTCTGAGTTCCTTTCACTCATTTGGGTCACCCGATGCAAGTCATAGTATCCATTGCATAGTTTTGGTCCATGTCATGTTTTTCTATTGTGCCTCAGTGTTCAAGGGAAGTATCCACCTCGAGAGTCAACCATCCCAAGTATCTTTCCTCAAAACCTGTTTCAGTCCATGTCCATTTGATCTTCCAATCACATCTCCATGTCCGTTTCATGTCATTGATGGGGGATACATCAAGGCTCCCCCTCGATGAGTCTATTCCTATCGACTCCAACACTTATTCGGGAATTAGACTTAGAAACCAGTTAGTACTTTGGGACCTGCATGCCTCAATGGCAGGCCTCCTCACATTCGACAGTAGGTTTACATCATTGATCTCTGATCGAATGATTCCACGGGTGTTCGACTTCATCTCATCTATTCACATTCACTGGAATGTAGTAGGGTACCTTGGGAATCATTGACATTAATGGTGATCTCCCTCACACTTGTTAATGGTTCACACCATTGACCGGTAATCAAGTGGTTTCTTCCATGTTCGACGTCAAGACATCTATTCACATGGTCAGATCTGTACCATATTGGGATTGGTAAGAAGACCCTGGGTTGAGCGATCACTTTGATATATGCTTTGCCCAGGCTGCGAAGGAATTTCTATTGGACAAAGAACACATACACTGTAACATAG
>JZKD02S2111339.1:1509587-1528666 GCA_000966675.3 Picea glauca
TGATACCACTTGCAAGATACCAGATATATAAAATATGCAGAACAGAAATGAAATGCTAGAAATGACAGAATAACAGTAAAATATCCAGCATAATCTTCGCAATACACAGAAATGAGATATGAAATAGAAACAAAAATAGCACTTTGAATCAGATAGCAATGTTCACAGGCCTCTTCGAGGGGGAAACCTCCAATCGAGCAACACTCTGTTACAATAATATCCAAAGCTAAGGTTCTCATACCCTCGACTCCTATTTATACTAAAAAGAAGCATCTAGAGGAAGATCCTTCTAGAAGCAGAAGCTTCTATTAGGTCTTCTTACATCCACCTTATTCTATTTTATTGAAAGGTCTTATTAATATTGACCTTTATTACATCCGAATACATTGATCTACCTATGTGCGGGTTAGGACCTTAACACAAGTAGATTTAATCTTCTAGGTTCTCGTGTAGGAACATTGTCTTCACATGCATCTATTCTATTTATAGATCAAATGTTGTAGCCAGAGACATTAGTACTCTAAAGTAATTTAATTTTGTGACAGGGAAAAAATATCACTGAAGTTGACTGCTTCGAATCAGGAATATCCTTTTGCTACCAGTTGAGCTTTGAATTTCTCGACTTGACTTGATACATTCATATTCTTATTGAATACCCATTTTCTACCGACAATCATTATTATACTAGGTAATTTGACTAATTCCCATGTCTCATTCGTATGCAATGATTACATCTCTTTGACCATGGAATACTTCCATAGTTTTCCCTCTGTTGACTTGACTGCCTCCCCAACTGACTTGGGCTCATCATTGGTGGGATTTAACACAAATGAAGAACAAAAGTTAGGTGGACTATAGCTTTTGACTGGCTTTCTTACTCATTCTGACCTCCTTAAAAGTGAGGTTCGTAGCTCCACCTCTCCTTCTAATTCCGTCGAATCATCTGAATCATCATCTTCATTCCTCAGTTCAAACCACACCTTCTCTGGATTATTCTCTGTTTGAACAATTTCTTCAGGATCAAATTTACTTCCGACCTCTCTGAAGACCACATCTTGACTATACATTGTTTTCCTTGATGGAGGATCCCACAACTTATATCATTTCATTCCTTATTTGTATCCAATGAAAATACACTTGATTTTCTTCTTGTCCAACTTGCTCCTCTTTTCCTTGAGAACATGCACAAATGCATCACAACAAAATAATTTGATATGTGAAGTCGAAGGATTCTTACCCGACCATACCTCATGTGATTTGTGTCGACTAATGCCAATGAAGGAGACATATTCAATAGATATTTTGTAGTGTCGAATACCTTTTCCCCAAATTCTTGTGCGAGCCCAGCACCATTGAGCATGATCCCTGAAGAACTGATCAAAGTATTTTCCATAGAATTCACCATCATTATCAATTCTCAACATCTTTTTATCTTTCTAGTTTTCTACAAGATATTTAAACTCTTTGAATTTCTCGAAAACATATGATTTATTTCTCAGGAAATATATTAATTTCTTCCTAGAAAAATCATCTATGAAGGAGACATAATACATGGATCCAAAAAGTGAAGGAACTAAAATAGGGCTAAACACATCACTATGAGCCAACTCTAGAATTCCATTTTCCCTTGTCGGTCCAGATGGGAACCTCACCCAACTTTGCTTTCCATACATACAATGTTCACAAAATTTGACTTCTAAATTATATTCAACAAAATATTCAACCATACCTTTGTTATGCATAGCTCGAAGTCATGTATATCCTATGTTTCCCATCCTCTCATTCCATATCATTGTTGTGTCAAATTTATGATGAATTTTCAAGTCGGTTTAAATCGACTCAACCCAAGTTGAGTTGATTTGACTTCAGGAACAATGATGTTGTTGCATCCAATCAAGTCGACACTCCCTAGTAACTTGTATAGGGTTTCAATTTGAACTCATTTCATTAATACCATCGCATCTCTGACCATCTTGTACAAATCCTTATGAAATAGAGTGTGCACCCTTGCATCACTCACATTGTTGATAGATATTAGGTTTCTTTCCAAACCTGAAATGTGTAGCACACCTGGAAGGGTTCTACTCTTCCCATCTTCCAGTATTAGTCGAAATCGTCCTTGTCAGACAATTTTGGTTGTCAAGTTGTCCCCCAAGAACACATCTCCTCCATATTGTTTATATTCTAAAAACCATTCTCTGTGGTGTCATATGATAGGATGCTCTTGATTTGATCAACCAAACATCTTTATATGACTATGTATTGGTCGACGCCAAGTACACATCACCTCCCTTATCTGGAGTCGTCTTTCTCTTAGTCGACTACTTCTTGTTGGATCCTATACTAAATTCCATTACCTTCGAATTGTAGTCCATTTTGTAATGTCCATATTTACCGCATTTCCATCATCTTCTAGTTGACTGACCAGGGGATTTATATATACCCTTCGACGTAGACTTTATATCGAATAATTTTCCTTTATTTTTGTCAACTGGTCGATCTCTCACCATTAATTCATCTTTGGTCGATCCTTCCATGTTCTTCCTTCTCACTTCTTCTAGAAATAAAGATGAAACCATGTATTCTAGTGCTAATGTGGTTGTATTACTCCCTATATCCATGACTAAGCTATCCCAGGAGTATGGAAAATAGCATAATAGGATAATAAATTTCTCCTCCTGAGTGATTTTAATATCCATAGAAGATAACTAGATTATAATGATATTAAATGCATGTAAATAATTAGTCACCAAACTTCCTTCACTTATCCTGAGAAGAAGCAATTTCTTTTCAAGAAACAACTTATTTACTAGGGATTTTGACAAGTACAGTCTCCCAAACTTCTTCCACATTTTCTTGGTCAAATATTCACCTGAGATATTCAAAAGTATTGAATCTGTAAGACAAATTCGAATCATAATCCTTTCTCTTTTCTCGTGTTTCTCCCATTCTTTCGTCAACATACATGTCAGCATGTTACCTGGACAAACTGTAGTCCATTGTTCTCGATATACAAGGAGATCTTCAATTTTAATCTTCCAAAGCTCAAAATTATGGCGATTGAATTTTTTTAATATTTATTCTTGAGCTGCTCACCATTCTTTAACACAATGTTTAAAGATTTTTGACTTACGAATCTTAATGAACCTATGGTTTAGATCAGATTCAGGGTTGTTAAAGCAAGATTTAATACTACATATTAGGAAATGAGAAACACTTCCACACTAAACCTAGAAGAAGAGAGGAAGAATGATTTAATCAAGACAATAAATGACAAAGAAAAAACACAGCACACATAGATTTTACCTTGGAAACCCAAACTGGGAAAACCAACATTCCTTGAGCATTTTGATCTCTTGTTTTCAAATTCATTCATAATAAAAGGTTACATGTCTAACCTTGTTCCACACCTAAGACACAATCAACATCATACCTTCTTTATTTACACAATAACAACCCTTCATCCAATTTGGGTTACATCTGCATGACCAACAACCTCTACAATTATTAATTCAAGATTAGCATTTACAACATTAAAATATGACTTCTTTATATTCTTTACAGTAGGAAAAAACCTAAATAAAATTCTCCCAAAAATGGTTACAGATCCACACAGATCATTGGATACAAATCCTATGAATCTCAATATTCTGTTACAGTCGACTACCAAGTCAGATTACCAGTCGACCTTCGTTCAGTCTTCATTCAGTTTCTACACGCCTGCCTTTCAACCTCTTGTTGATTGACCTCTTTGATTTTCTTTATATATATTCAACTTCAACTTTACCCAGTAGAACCACCTCAACCTTTGACATTTTTTTTATATCTTCATATTCAACTTTACCTGGTCGAACCACCTCGACCTTCGACTGTCACTTGATCCACCTCGACTAGAATTTCATTGCAACGAATATAAAAACCCAACACATATGCAATAACCTACATAAAACATGTACCAAGGATATGCCTCAAACATATTCCATATCATTCATGATATGCATCAAACATGTACCAAAATATGTGCCTCAAACATATGTCATATCATTCATCATATTCCTCAACCTTGTACCAAAATATGTTCCTCAAACATATTCCATACCATTCATGATATGCCTCAACCATGTAACATAACCTACAATATATGGCTTAATGTTATAACCCTAATGTGCACCATACATGCATACCTAGCATCAGTCCATCTCACTTGCCATTTTTTCCAAGCCACCATTAAACAAATCTTCTAAAAACCATCCTTTTGAATATGTATGTGCCCTGCACCATTGCTACCCACGTGTATATGCTAGCTGACCCATTACAACCCACATTTACTGACAAAAGAACAAAAAATAGAAAGTTGCAGATGAAATACAAATTTTCAGGTAATTTCCTATACCGTTCGACCACTCATATCTGGTCACTGAACTGGATAACCACCCTCTTTTAGCCTATAAAATAAGAGGTAGGGGTCCCATTCAAAAAGAGAAAAATAAGAGAAAAGAAACTCTGCCAATTTTTGTATTCCCCTTGAACCAATATTTTGCAACCATTTTGTGAGAACTGAAGAAGAGAAGCATATGTGGAAGCGGTTGGTGCACAGTTGAAGAGGATCCCAAGACCAGGTTCGAGGAGAAGTGGTCGATCTCACCATTGTAAGTTACTTTTGTGACATTAATAAGAAAGAATTACTTTTCTCATCCTGCCATATGAGGTGTTCAATATTCAGTTTTGGTTATATTTTATTAGAACCTCTAACCCACTAATTCATATATAAGATGTATGTTTGTAGTTTTTTGTTTGTTTGTTTATGAATGTAGGTTGGATTTGGGAGGAGACTTGTATTCAAGGAGCAAATTAATGCAAAAGGATCAACACCAAAGGAGGAGATCAAGGTAGAGCTACCAGATCCTTTTATCCTTGTGTTTTATGCATGAATGTGGGGTCTATGTCGGGATGATAGTAAAAAGTAGGAGACTTTAAAGGGTCATTTATGCATGCATTACGAAACCCTTAGTACTAGTCAATGGGTTTTCCCACCCACATTAGAATTGGTGATCATACTAGGGAATATCTCTAGGGTGTTTTGGAAATAATTTTTCAGTATTTTAAATTGGTTTGATTACCTTTTTTCTGAGTTTTAGCAAGAATCTGAGTTTGTAGGGATTTTGGTCTTCTATACCAGTACTCTCTGCTTTGATTGCTTAATTTTTTTTTTTCTTTTTTGGGAAATTACAGAGGTGTACACGGCCTGTAGTGAGAATGAAAGCGTACATACACACCCTACCTTTGGACAACCGACATACATACATTAGATACTAAAGTGTCAGTAGTGTGCCTGAGTTCAGAAATTGTTTTTTTAAAGGGGAGGTAGTCTTCCTCTTCCCTGTTAGAAGTGATCCTTCTCAGGGGTTTTCTAGATCTGGTCTTTGTCTCTGTTGTTGCAGTTTGTAGCCTAGGTATAAGCTCATATTATCTTTTCTTTATCAAAATTATTCTGGCATCTTCTTTATCAAAGTAAGTTCCTGTGTCTTTAAGGGATTCTAGTTTTCAATACCAGTACTCCCTGCCTGTTTTGCTGGACTGTTAGTTTTCATTTTTTTTTTGAGAAGTTACAGAGGTGTACACAGCCTGTAGTGGGCCTGCAAGTGTACATACATGCCCTACATTTGGGAAACCCGTGTACATACACTGGCTGCTGAAGTAACAGTTTTGTTCCTATGTCAAGGATTTTTTTTTTTTTAAAGAGGCAGTCATCATCTTCTTTGAATGAATCCATATTTCTTAGGGGTTTTCTTGATCTAGCCCTGGTCTCTATTGTTACAGTCTTGTAAGCCTAGGTTTGACGTCATTTTTCTTGTCTTGTTTTTGAGCTTTTGTAAGTTTCTATGTCTTTAAGGGATTATGGTCTTCCATACCAGTACTCCCTACCTTGATCCCTGGTTTTTATTTTTCTTTTGGGAAAACTGACAGAGGTGTACACGGCCTGCATTCATCCTGCACATGTACATACATGTATTGCCTTTAGACAACCTACGTACATACGTTTTCGGCTGAAGTGACAATAGCGTACCTCTATCAATAAAATATTTTTTAAAGAAGAGGCAGTCATTCTCTTCCCTAAATAATTCCATATATTTCAAGGATTTTCTTGATCTAGTCCTGGTCTCTATTTGTTACAGTCTTTGGCCTATGTTTGACAACAAATAGCTTCTTTTATCTTATTTTTTAGTTTGAAATCCTAAGAAAAACGAGGGGCCATGAATCCTATATTCATCAGTTTCTTTTAGAATCTTTTGTTATTTCTTCTTTGATTAGAAGAAAATATATAAAAAAAACTTAGCTTTTTAGGTCTCTTTCTTTCTTAGCATTTTCTTTGCATTGTTATTTGAAAAAGAAAAATAAATTAGCATAGTGTTTTATTTTCTTCTAATTTTAAAATCATTTCAAAAGAAAAATAAGAAAAATAATACTTCTTTGCTAGTATTCTTGTAAGTTTCATCTTTTTTTAATTTATTTTTTCACAAGATTCTTAACAACGTCAGTTGCAATACCACACCTTTTGAGTAAATCAAGCCGTAAAAAGAAGGTTAATTAAAAATAACTAGACTTTTATGCTTCTAGGGTCAACCAACTAGTTTAGGGTTAGGGCCTTGAATTAGGTTGGAGAGGAAACTCTTCAAGGATGCTAAATCAAACATATGAGTTTGAGTTAGGGAGTGTAGAAGTCTAGTAACATGGAAGTTATCTGGGACCCTCCTCTAACATACTGAATAAACACAAGGTCACGTGCAGAAATGTAGTGGAGATAACCCCTCCAAAGCTAGACCAAGCGTAGTGGAGAACGCATATAGAGATCTTATCGTGGGATTTCATTGATTGCATTTGCCACGTAGCTTTGTGGGTCTCGAATTTGTTCAAGGTCCTCAGTCATCTTCAAGAACACTTTCTTTTGATACCCTTGATAAGTTTTGGGCTTGATACCCTTCTCATTGTGGTCTACCCGACTGTCGGATGTACCCACATCGTGACTATTTGCACGCTAGCAACCTAGTTGCCTTTATCTTAGGGACATACATAGGTGACTGTGGGGGTATACCACGGTACCTAGGGAAGACATTGGGCCATGCTTTGTAGAGTATATCCAAATGGTGCTTCCATATTCAAGTTTCACTTGCACTGGTAAGTTTCTCTAGTGTTGGTTGGTGTAATTGTTCTTCAAACTAGTTAGTTGTTTGTTTGATTTTCCTTCAGGAATTTTTCTAGTGTGTGTTATGTGCTCCCTAGTTTTCCATAGTTAGTTAGTCATTCATTGCTTTGATTTTCTAACCTAGGGTGGTAGACAGCCCACTCTGCTGGTCGTGAGGAATTTTTAGTGTTCCTCTTAGAAACGTGGTGATGCCTCTTTTTAGGCATTGTTTTGATAACACTAGTTCTTCAGAGTTAGTGTCAGACTTTTATGGATTTGAATGATCCTGCAAGGGGAGAACATGTGCATAAGATATTCATGGCTAAAGTTATTGACAATGCAAACCAAGGAACCCCTTCGCAAGGGGATTCTTGTGTTTTTCCCTTCTTCGAAAACGTTGGTGTCGCTTTGAAGGCCACTTTGTACATTCCTAGGTTGAATGTGGGATTACAATTTTGGTTGGGTACCATTCCAAATGTCCCAAATTCTCTTGACGCTTCCCAGTTAAGGGATTTATGTCATGGGCATAATTTTGATGTTCCTTTGTCAGCAAAGTCTTCTCCTCCTCCTTCTCCTGCATCTAGTGAAAGTACAGTTACTAGTAACCAGAAGTCTAAATGAAGTAGAAAGAGGAAGAATAGGAAGAAGAAATCACCAAACTCTATGTGTCATGTTGGAGATAGGTCAACAGCCTCTGCAATCCATGTTGGGGGAAATCACCCACCCTCTACAAGTAATTTTGGATATGTGTAACCAATCAATGCTAGTCATGTTGGGGGCATTGATTATGTTGAGAAACGTAGATGAATAGGACATAAGACTAAGTTCCCTTGTAAGCTTTGCAAGGGAGATCACCTTAATCATCTATGCCCTAGCATTCCAAAGGTACAAATATTATGGTGACTAAATACAAGCTCTTATAATTCTGAGTCTTATGAGGTTTCCTCACAGCCTATTCATCCATTGGTTGAGAAAATGGCCATGCCGATGTAGTCATCGGCTGATCCAACTCCTTTTTTGAGGGGTGAGGTGCCTTTAGACCTTGTAGTCTCTCAGCCTATTCATCCATTGTTTGAGAAATTGGTCATGCCAATGTAGTCATTGACTGATCCCACTCCTCTTTTGAGGGGTGAGGTGCCTTTAGACCATGTAGACTCACAACCTATTCATCCATTGGTTGAGAAAGTGGTCATGTCGATGAAGTCATTGTCTGATCCCATTCCTCTTTTGAGGGGTAAGGTACCTTTAGACCTTGTAGTGTCTCATCCTATTAATCCATTGGTTGAGAAAGTGGTCATGTTTATGCAGTCATCGGCTGATCCCACTCCTATTTTTAGGGGTGAGGTGATTTTAGACCATGTAGTCTCACAGCCTATCGAGTCATTGGTTGAGAAAGTGGTCATATTGTCATGATCTTCGGCTAATCCCACTCTTCTCTTGGAGAGTGTAGAGTCTACCAAAGTGGTCACGTTGTTGCAATCTTCGGTTGATACCAGTCTTCTCTTGAAGAGTGTTGATTCTACCAAAGTGGTCATGCCAATGCCATCTTCAGCTGATCCCACTCCTTTCTTGGGGAGTGAAGTGTCTACCGACTATGTTTTTAGCATTTCCAGTTTTGTACTTTCAGAACAAGGGGGCATTCTGCTCACTTTGATCACACCCCCTCCAAGCCCTAGGATTGTTTCCTTTGATTGGAATGATATTGTTGAGCCTCGTCTGCCTTATTTTTCACCTTTTCAAATAAGGGTTGAATTTAATTCAACAAACATCTATCGATGTATCGTGGATGAAGGAGCCTAAGCAAGTATTTTATCCTCCTCGGTTTGGAAAGACTTGGGATCTCCCAAGCTTGTATCTACTTCGCATGAGCTGTTGGCTTTTGACAGACGTCCTAGTCAATATTTGGGGGTTCTTCCTCTGTTGCCTATCTCGTTAGGTGGGAATATTGTCCTTGTTGATGTTATAGTGGTGCAAGGCTCGTTAGATTTCAATATGCTTCTCGAGCATGATTATGTATAGGTTATGAACATTGTGGTGTCTACACTCTTCTGGGTGATGCATTTCCCTCACAATGGAAGCATTGTCACTATCAACCAACTGGCATATGATAATCACCATCCTAATTCGACGTTAGTTCAAGTTACCCTTTTATATGTTCTTAGTGTTCTTGTAGACTCTACCTCACCATAGGTTAATTATGTGGCGTCTTATCCTTGATGTTCAATTGCTTCTAAGAAGGAACCTGTGCAATCATGTTTTCCTTCTCAAGACTTGGTCTCACTAATTGATCCATTGGTTTATCCAGTAGGGACAAGGGAGACCTTGCTCCCCCCTCTTGGTCCAAGTGATCTTGAGTCTCCTTCTGAGTATGATCTCATTGTTTATAGATCCTCAAGCCCTCGTGCTTGTGATTCTTGGTTCATAGACTCCACCAGTCCTAGCCAAAGCCTCCATCGTCATATGGAATATGGTCAGTTTACTTCACCCTTTGGGATTTTCGACCCTCACTTGCATGATTTCTAATATTTTGAATTGCCTTCAGATGAGTCTATCATTGAAGCCATGACTACATATTCTATGTTGTGGGAGGACTTACACCGTGGTTTGTGTTTTCTTCCCTTTTGGGAGACTTTCCAGGATGACTATCGAAGAGAATCTTGGTATAATCCTAGTAGTGGGCTCTACCTGAAACATTTTCATACATGATTCATATCGCCACGGGTCTTCTTTTAAGCCCTTTTCAGACCCTTTAAACATGAAAATATTGTCGAGTGATCTTGTTTCCCTTCACACTCGCTAAATTGAAATTTGAAGGCACGTCTATCCAGCGGTAGTTTACCCCTTTTTTAGCCTGGACGGTCAACTGTAAGAACAAAGGTATACTCTAGAAGCCTCTGTTATCTAGAAGAGTATCCTCAGGTATAATTTTAACCCTTTTTTGGGCCTGAGGGACTAAATTTATGAAAAAGGAACCCCCACAGAGTCCATAGTTAAGCTCTTTTCAGACTCCCTAAAATTGAAAATATAATTGAGTGACCTTGTTCCTTCACACTCGTTAAAATGGTCCAGAAGAACATCCCATATAGAGTCCATAGTTAAGCTCTTTTCAAACTCCTTAAAAGTGAAAAGATTGTCGATTGATCTTGTCTTTTTCACACTCATTAAAATGATTTTGAATGGATGTATTTTCGGTGCTAGTTTACCCCTTTTTTGAACCGACTAATAATACCTTCGAAAAAGGTACCCCAGTGGAGTCTCCTTTTACATTTTTTCAGACTCTCTAAAAATTAAAAACCATCGAGCTTACCTTCTTTGGCTTGTTAATCACATTTGCATTCCTACATCTTTGGCCTAATGTCGGCTCCAGGTTTCCCTCAACTAAAAAATTTGAAGCATGCCTTATACTCAAGCCTTTTAGAAATTTTTCCTCTGCATCTTGACACCTTGACCCATGGAGGGATTGTCCCGAATGTCCTTTTCCTCCATATGTTTTCTTTCTTTGAACATTAGTGTGTTCCTTGTGCTTGGAACTAGTATGTTTGCAACACTCGTTCCTCCTTTGTAACGTATCATTCTTTTATTATTTTTCAAGCTTCCCAAAAATTATTGAGAAAGACAAAAAAATCAAATATACCCCAAAAAGAGGAATGGAAAAGTATTTTCTTTTTGTTGGCAGCACAATGAGTCTCCCTTGGACAAAGCACATCCTTTTGTTTGTCTATCAAGCTCTAGGATTTAATATGACATTATAAAGTTGTTCTCACTACATAGATCTGTGTCCTCCTCCATTTGGTTATTCTTCCAAACATATGGAGAGTTCGTGTTGCCTCCTGCATCATGAACTTATGTCAATACCATGCTACCCGAGTCTCATCATTTTTCGTTCTATTGTCCAAGGGAATTTTTTACCAAGCTTGAGTCAGCCCTTATGTAGTTTGTCTCTTGACCTCATGCCCAACCATCCTGAAAGCCCAATCAAGTCTTTTTTCAAAATCAATGAAGCCCTTAGCCTGATCATCAATATCCTCTAGTTTGTTCCCCAATGAGTCATCGAAGACCTCTGGGTAGTGAATTCATACACTCATATTACACTCCTACCTGAGTTATGAAGATTTTGAATTTTTTTCTCGATCTTTGAAGGCCTCATCTCTATCCAACAAGCATCATTATCTTCTTGAAGATGGATACTATACATGTATATCTTTTTTATTTTGAGATGTAGATCCACTGTGTATTGCTCGTGGCTACACTTTATATAGTTATATGACATGGATCTGCAGTGTATCTGATTGGCAGCCATGGTTTTATTTCATTCTGAGCATGGGTATGCCTGCCTCGGTGAGACAATTGTTATTTTTTAGATCGAACCTCCAAAACTCTAGTCCCTGGGCTCACTCGCTTTATATGTTGGTGAATATTGGTAATGTATTTCGGCCATCAGATGCTCTTCTGACCTCACACATTAGGGGGCATCTGTTATAACCCTAATTTGCACCAGCCATGCATACCTGGCATTAGTCCATCTCACTTGCCATTTTTTCCAAGCCACCATTAAACAACTCTTCTAAAAACCATCATTTTGAAAACGTACACACCCTGCACCACTGTTGCCCACGTGTATACACTAGCTAACCCATTACAACCCGCGTATACTGACAAAAGCACAAAAAATAGAAATTTGTAGACGGAATACAGATTTATGGGTAATTTCCTAAATTGTTTGACCACTCATAGTCGGTCACTTAACCGAATAACTACCCTATTTTATCCTATAAAAGAAGAGGTAGTGGTCCCATTCAAAAAGAAAAAATTAAGAGAAAAGAAACTCTTCCAATTTTTGTATTCCCCTTGCCCCAATGTTTTGCAACCAATTTGTGAAAACTGAAGAAGAGAAGAAGTTGGTGCACAGTTGAAGAGGAGCCCAGGATCAGGTTCAAGGAGCAGTGGTCGATCTCACCATTGTAATTTACTTTTGTGAGGTTAATAAGAAAGAATTAGTTTTCCCGTCCTACCATATGAGGTCTTCAATATTCAGTTTTGGTTATATTTTATTAGAACCTCTAACCCACTAATTCATATATAAGATGCATGTTTAGAGTTCTTTGTTTGTCTTTTTATGAATGTAGGTTGGATTTGGGAGGAGACTTATAGTCAAGGAGAAACTTAATGCAAAAGGATCAAAACCAAATGAGGAGTTCAAGGTAGAGTTACCGGATCATTTTATCCTTGTGTTTTATGCATGAACGTGGGGTCAATGTTGGGATGATAGTAAAAAGTAGGAGACTTTAAAGGGTCATTTATGCATGCATTACAAAACCCTTAGTTCTAGTCCGTAGGGGTTTTTCCCACCCACATCACTTAACAATATACCATGACCTTCAAGATACAAGCCTCAAAATATATAGAATAACATACCTTTTCATTCTATAAAACACGATACATTATATCTCATACTTTCCTCAACTTCAACATCAAGAGAGTGGCACCTTATTCAAGAATTTTCCACAAATATGTGATTCATACACTATCTACCCATGAAAATTTGTGCCTTGATTTATTGTTACCCACATACATTCGCGCCTTTCTCTAGTGCAACCCTTGGATTACCTTAAAAATTTGTGCCTTGCAAAACACGTAGATACCTATGAAATCTAGTTCAATCACTTCCATACTCCTTGCTCTCCTTGACCTCATTTATCCTAGGCCATATTTTCTTTCTTGAGATCTCCAATCCTCCTAGCATAAGTGCAAACCCACTTATGCTAGCTCCATTCACAAAATATCACTTGCTTGGATAAACAAGTGAGAGGTTCTTGATGTGTATTTGTACTTATCCAAGTGCCTCCTTTAATTGACTTTAGGGATGACCTGTAACTTATTGTTGCAACAATGTTTTGTCCTTTAATTGATTTGGGGCTGAATTGTAGCTTCTTTGACCTTATATCCAAGGATTCTTGACCATACTTTGGGGCTTCAACTTTAAGAGAGTATAACTTCTCAACCATGAGGAACCACATGGAATACCACCTACCATTGGAAACAACATGATGAGGAATAACCATCTATGGAAATTTTTCATGCAATTATTATGTCCTTCCTATGCATTTTCTCCACTCAAATTTGGGCTTCAAGACCACACCTCCAGGGCTTCCTAACCATATTCGCAAGGTTTCTTGTAGACTTCTTCAAAGAGTCTTCTCGTGAGAGCCATGCTTAAAGATACGCCACAATGGGAAATTTTTTGAGAATTATTCAAATACACTCATTACTTATAGAGGCTTTTGGACTTCTTCCAGGGTTGACATCAATGACAAACAATTTTCCAACACTACATAGATGGTGGGAATCCACAACTTTTGACCCAACTGACTTAACTAATAATTTCAACCTGTCAAGGTAGAGGCTCCAAACCCATGCAACAAATTGTAGGAATCCAAATTAGAGATTTATTATGTTTGGTATTCTTAGATGTCCTGTTTCCATTTTTATCAATTCCCATAATATATGTATTAGTAAAATAATCCACTAATTTATAGTATTAAACCCCATTCATGTCTATGAAAGGATATTATGGGATCGAATAACTCATCCTAATATACTATTATTGACTTCATTTTCTTCTTGTTACTAATTGTATCTCCTTCATATACTTCATCCTAGACAAATTCACTCAATAAAAGCAAAGACAGGGCCTCCCAAATCCACTACCTTGGCATTGCATTGAATTCTAGGATTTAAACAAATCATTTTCACAATAGTTAGGGCATTTCCCACTTGGATTTGTATCTAGTACTATATGTATATAGATATTGATTTTCTTACAAAATAATCTAGTATTATACATTATTCTCTTATATATTAAAATGATATTAGACATGCATCATTTCAAGTAAAAATCCCTACAATTTTTGGTTGAAGATTTTGTTAGGTGATACACATTGAATATATTATTGAGACACATAAATAGAAAACTAGGTTTCTTGCTGGAATGGCATCACAAACCATGCATTTCAGAATAATTCATGACTTTAATAGTTGTATATAAGTGAATTGGGTAGTGGATTTATGTAAAAATGCATATGGGTGTGAATATTAAAATTTTAAAAATCATCAAACAAACTACCAAGATTGAACTTGAAGCAAAGGTTAAATTATTTCATCTTGGGTATGCCAACAAATAAATTTGTGCTACAACAATACAAGGTTCAATACATTGTATTTACTAGCTATAGGGATGTGATCATTATTGACTATAGTGATATTGGTATGATAGGCTAGCTATTCTTAACAATACTTGTACTTGTGTAAAATTAATAGACTACTAAGTTTGTCAATTTTATTTATCAAGTTGTGGCATGATTGGTCAATTCCAAACTTTATTAAGTGATTCCCAACATGATGTGATAGGTGGGACCATTTTTTTACAAAGCCTAATTTGATCTTTTTCATGCGGCTAAAGTACTATTAAATCATTCATTTGCAACTCTTCTATCTATAAAGGGTGTATCTACTTTAGTTTATGTTTTTGAGTATCATGCTTTCACAAAGATATATATTATGGTTTGCTTATCATCATTACAAAATAGAACAGAGTTTATCACTGCTACATTTTAATACCTTAAAGGAAGTTTTTTTTCCATTACTAAAAGAGGGAATTAGGGGAGTTTTGGGAAAAACTACCTCCAAAATAACTAATGTTAAAAGTTAGGTGTTTTAACGATAGTTTAAGAATAGTTTTGAATCACCTCCAAAATTTCCTTTTTGGAGGATATTTTTAGCTTCTTTTGGGGAGGATTTTAAATTCCCCAAAAACTTCCTTTATAGGGGGGGTGCATGGGGAGGTTAAAAAATTCCCCAAAAGGCACTTTCGGGTTGGTTCAAAATCCCCCCCAAAGGCATGTTTCGGCGGAAGATTATGAACCACCCCAAAAGGGGGGTTTGGAATCAGTCAGAGAATATAAGGGAGAATATGGGTATAATAATAAAGAGTGATTATAGGTTTTTTTATGGCCTTACGACAACATTCCATTATCTTTGGTGGTATATATATGAAGGCATTGAATATTGGAAAATGTGGTGGCCAAATATAACAACTTGAGCATGGTTGGTATTGGCATGGACAATAGTTCTTGGTCAATATTTTAGTGTTGAACTTTGTTATTTTCTATATATATCATTATATATACAAATTCATCATGGTTTGTTGATCATAGTAAGTCTATAGGGAGTGAGTAATTTTAGTAGTCTAGTGCTTCTAGGATAGTTGTGACCAATTACTCAATTAGAACTTGGATGATTTACCAAATGCTAGAAACTAAGGTAGTGTAGGGTGTTGATTTTCTAAATCGGATTCAACCCTTGGTATGCCTCGATACCATGTTTATTTTCTAAATCCAATTCAACCCTTAATATGCTATGATACCATGTTGATATTTCCCTTAGACATAGAACTAGGCAGTTAATTCCAAGTAACATATATTTACTTAATCAAAGCACAACTAGGTTACTCAATGAAACATGTACTAGAAGCATAAACAAGGAAACCAAATAAAGAACATAAAAACACCAATATTCGGGTAAACCCATGGAAAAAAAACAGAGGGAAAACTATTCCAATGATGCTTTTATTAAGGTCAAATTAGGGCTCCTGTAACAGGGATAATGTCCCACTAAGATAATTATACACTATAGACAAACCTGGAAACTCATATACTTTTGTACGAACTTGTACCAACATGTTTCCCAATGCATACATGACTTTCCCTTTTCTGGCCCACAAATTTCCAAGCCTTTCCCTTCTTTGACATTGGGATATCCATGCCTATCTCCTCTAAGACCCATGGATTTATATAGAAAGTCTGTACAACAACCTTTGTAGGACTTCTCTCTTCCCTCTGGTCTTTGTCCTTTGAAACCCACCTGTGGCTACTTCTGCTCTCTCTCCTCCTTGACCTATATGACCTCTAGATTTCATTCCTTATCCAAATATCAAGATATTGAATCATGATCCTTTGTGATTCAACCCTATCATCAATACTTGTATGAATTCTCTTCACCAAACCAGTGAGATTTCCTCACTCTAGCGTAAGCAAAAGTCCTTTTCTCCTACACTCCTTACTAGCAAAATTTCTTGTTTGCTAGCCTCAACCTTGGTCTCTCACCAAGTCTCTCACAAGTGTATGTCACACAAGTCCCTGCCTTGGTCTCTCACCAAGTGACTTCCTCTCAAATTCTCTCACAAGTGTATCTCACACAAGTCTCTTGACCTCGACCTCTCGTTAAAAGTGAATTCTCCTATACCCCAATCTTGATTTTATAATCACTATTTACAATTTATTTCTAGTCTTCAAAGTGATCTATAATTGAGATACTTCTCACACCCACTTAATATTTATGTTACATGTTTCATGCTACGCATGTCCTTAAATAACTCAATTCACTAATAAATACAATTTTACTTTAACTAATTCCTTCTAAATAAAGTAAACTCAAGACTATAATATTTTTGACTACTTCCACATGGAAAACACATGCCTATGTTGAAGTACTTTTACAATGCTACCAAAACATCAACACTCCCTCTTAACGAGGAAGGTACTTCTCCCACCTCTATTTTTCTCTATCTGTTCTACCAGATCCACTACCATGCCTACTCTCCAATACCCCTGATTGGTTTCTTCCTCTAACACAAAAGCTATTCCTGCCACGATGGTCTGATCTATCTCCCAAGACTCACTGCCTTTGAACATGCTCCTAGAAGTCTCCTTCTATTGAGTATCCTGCATGTCCATATTGTACCATGACTCCTTCTTGACTAACTTGGAAGGATGATCCTTCCCACATGAACCTAAAAGATGACTCCCTCTAATTTTATCAACCTTTGGATCTACCTTCTCCCTATTCTCTGTCACCATCCTACTGGAATTTTTTCTCATAGGTTGTCGATTTATCCTATACAAGTTACTCTCTCTAAATCCAAAGACAGTTTCTTTGTATGAGCTATATCCTCTGGGCATACTGAGTGCCTTTCCATCCTGGAATTTTATGTCAAATACCTTCTTCTCAATCATCAAGACTAATATCACACTCCTCTTGTTTTTTGGGACCCATAAAACATCCTACACACTCAATGTGCCTCCAGAATCCATATAGAAGTGCATTTTTCCAAATCCATTCAATACGTGCTTGTTACCCATACCAAATTCCACATGCATCTCTAATTCAGACTCTATGAAGCTCTCGAAAAACTCTCATTCTCCTGTCATATGACATGTAGCTTCATTATATATCAACCATGAATCAACTGATATGATTCCCATGGAAGTCTAAGAAATCACTAAGAACTTTGTCTATTCAAACTTCTTGCAAAAATTGTCCATTTGATCATTTTCCGATGCAACTACCTCTGATTGTGTTTCATTTCCCCTATTCGTCCTATGTGGACATTTACTGATCAGGGGATCAAATTTTTCTCAATTTTCAAAGTGCTCGGAATGTGACGAAAACAGTGTCATTGTATCTGTCTCGTCTTCCTGATTCCGGCGGTATATTTACTTTCTCAAAAAGAGTCCGTATGGAGAATATATCGCGATCTGTTTGCCAAGACAAATAGGCAAAATTTTGGATGTTGACTGTACCTGTCCATACAGTCTATACGGTGACATGGCAGGGCCGTACCATCTGATGACATGGCAGGTGGTGATGTGGCATGCAGTCGTTGGTTGATGATTGGCGAATTGGATGTTGACACATGTTCATTATGGGCGAATAGTATGAGGACACGTGGCCCAACCCAAGGGCGCTATGTGTCACTCATTCCTTGGTCATTGTTTCATATGTAAAAATTGTATTGGGAGTCCACGGGGTTCGACCCCCGGACCTCCCATAGCACAAACCTTACAAAGCCTCTACTAACCATTATGCCGCCCATTGTTCCTTGTCATATGATTCAACGCATTTATATTTAAGTTTGAATGTTATACCAAATGGAAAGGGGGATGAGTCGGGGCTAAGCCCCGACCCACGGTCTCATTGTATTAGTGTATGTGACCACTGTATATGGTGCGCGCGGTTGTATTTGCACGAGATTTGAAACATGGTCACGACCCTTTTCATTACCATTTGACTGTATTGAAACATATACGCATGATTGTTGGTGCGTGGGACTTGGAATAGTCCACGGTTTCTTTGTATTGGCATATGACTTGGAGCACAGGAGTTATATAGTTGGAGCGGTTCAACAAATTAACCACCCATTTGCCAAACCTATGGTCATATGCGCCATACGCCCAGGTGCCGAGGCGGTTAGGGGATGGCACGCCATTAACAGTCCTACGGTTTGCACCGTTGGCACGGTTGCACCCGGTGCCAGGTTTATATGCTTTAAAATGCGTGTGAGCCAGGTTCACTCAAAGGGGGGTGTGAATTGTAGAACCAGAGACAGCAAGCTTGGAGAAGGAGACTTCGAGGAGGCCTATCTTTCTCATTTTTCGACCGATTGAGGTGCCGAAAGATCCCGGACAGGGGTTTTGGGATGCTGGGAATCCATTGGAGCAGTCGGTTTGTCCGTTTGAGAATTGTAAGACATGTGTTTGAGCATTTTTTGAGAAATTAATAATAATGATCCATTGGAAGCTTGACCAGGAGATGTAGCCCATAAGAGGGGTGAACTCCTTTATCAATTGTTGTGCACATGTGTTTATGTTCAATGTTTATGCTGTTGTCTATGTGTATTTTTCATAAGTAATCCTTAATTTATGTGTTGCAAATTGATCCTATTGATTTAAACACATAACATTTCACTTGCAATAATTATTCAAGTTTTTCAAGTCTTTTTCATTTTTAGATCAAGTTGGTATCAGAGCACTGGTTTTGAAGACTTGATTGTTTGCAAGTT
>JZKD02S2111339.1:1540855-1556089 GCA_000966675.3 Picea glauca
CAAAGTGACTTTCATTTTATTAATATTTAATTAATTAATTAAATCACTTTAATTAATTAATTAACCTTTTTACCTCTGAAAGTCTCCTTATCTCTCCTTGTGGCTTCCCTGGCCATTGAAAGTCACTTCTAGCCATCCCATCCTGTAGTCCTTCTCCTCCCAATTCCAATGAGCTATTACACTGAGAGGTCCCTCCAAGTAATGTGCCCCAAATGCCCTCTTCAGTGATTTTAATTAACTTATAGCTAAAAATAGTCAAAATCATGGAAATCGTCGGAATGGAACGAAACCAAAGACAACATGTGTGGAATGGATCATAATGATGGAATATGATGATAAATGCCAACTGGACCCCACAATGCCTCTCAAATACCCCTGTACTCGCTATAACATCCATCTGGCTACTCTAGTCATCATAAGTCTCTGCCCTGTGATGATGTCCCAAAGTGGGGACATTACATCCTCCCTCTGATCGCTGAACCCGATACACAATGTCGAGATAGGTACAATAATTTCTGGAACATCTGATCAGCCCTCAAGCTCTGCTTCAACAATTAAGTGCTAGTTTGATATAGTATCAGACACATGTGGTGGATCTCAGAGATGTTTATGCACTCCTGACGGAATAACACAGATTTCCATATGCCCAAACCTATGAGGAACTGTTCATCACTTGGTCGGAGTATGAGAAAAGTCACCCTTTCGAGTGATATCTTGAGTTGAATGTTAGAAAAACTGTTAGAAGAGAACGCCATGTGGAGAATTTTGTTTACTTATCTACACTTAGAGGTTATTTTCAAGTGAATTTTATGTTATAAATAAGAACATTGACCAATTAGTTCAGGTCGATGGTTGTTGCAAGAAAATCTTTTTTGGTTTGTTTAGAGCTATTTCCAAGCTAGCTTTAATTGAGAAGTCCTTCTAGACCAGAGACAAGTTATATTTTCATCAAACTGCATGTGTGATTGGACATGGAGGAGAACTATTTCCTATCTTGTCTCATGAATGGATGTTGTAATGAGTAAGAACTATTGAATCTATTGTTAATTTATCTGATGCAATGTTTTACAGTTATTTTGTTTAATGATGAAGATGAATCATTGTTCTATCATGTGATGGATGATTATTGTAGGTAAATTATTTTTCTTTCCATTATCTTATTGCATATGTGTTTTCTTTCTGATAATTAGTATCTCATATAGTAATTGGATGCTCACACGGTTAACGTATTAGTACTAGCCATGTGGTATAGAATTGTCGTCTGTATGCTTGAGTAGTGGGTTATCCCAAGCTCAGCCTCTTCTCCAGTATTTTAGAACCTTTTCCAGTTTTGTTTCAAAGTTGGTTTATATCAGATTAAAATATTATATCTGTCCCACCTAAGAGAAAATAGAAAAAAAGAAAGTCCAAACTGAAGGAGACACCTTCACAAGAAAACATAAATCCCATCGATTAATTGGCCAGATCGGAAGATCTGGAGAACCATTCCACCATTAAATGTTGTAGATTATAATTGGGCCTCGGTGATGCATTTGGTTCCTATTTTTGAATTAAAGGGATTTAGGACCCATTAATAGAATTGGTGCTAGAAGGAGTTCCTGAGAATGAAAGGTTGAATACATATTTCACATAGTATTTCAAACAGCCTATAGATTCAAAACAACCCACATGCATGGCTAGTCATTCCGAAGACAACCCACACATGCTAAGTTCTCCTAAAATGAGTAACTCACCATAGCTCGAGGAAGAACCTTTGTACCTTGACATACCTTATGCTCTTCCTCATGAGGAATTAAATCAATTCATAAGAATCACAATAGCATACGCCCAATAGATCGGTGCATTTTCCTTAGCTCCGATACTTCCTCGAAGAAAAAAACAAAGCATACCAGTGGTTAATACTCCTGATGAGGTTTTTGTACACACGATAGAAGACTTAATAGATTTTTTAATCACCGAAATCCAAATTTGATACCTGAAATGCCATTCGGTGATGTCTCTAAACCAGGTGATCTTTTGAAAGAGGAGGAGTTTAACTTAGAATCTAAAGATATGGAGGATAACAATGACCATAATGAAGAAAGGGGAAACCCACCACTAAAAAAACATCCCTGGTTGGCCAGAGATGCTTTGGCCCTCCCAGTACCAGTCCATAACCTTCACTGACATCCAGAGAATTTAATTCCTCAGTTCGACCCAGAAACCTCAAGAGTACCTGAATATCATATCAAGAACTTTATACTATTGATCAGACTTATGAATGTCCAACATGAAGAGATAGTTTTCAAGATGTTCCCATACACTTTTGAGAACGCAGCCTCCACATGGTATTTTAACCTACCTGTAGGATCCATAACTAGTTGGACAGAGTTTCAAAAGGATTTTTTAGATAAATTTTCTGAAGAAACCACTATAGGAGCTTTGATGGTTGAATTGTTAGTAACCACCATGAGTTCAAAAGAGAAGGTTACATATTTCAATCAAATATTCACAACCATATTTAAAAAATTCCATCCTGAAGCCAAACCAACTCAGGAGTTTCAAATCGAAGTATATAATAATGCACTCCCAACTTTCTATTTACATGTTTGTGAAGTGGGTTGTCAAACGAACCTTAGCTGAGAATTTTGAGGAAGCTAAAACAATATAATTCCACATGAAAGGGTGTAAATAAGGTCAGGTCTCTTTAGTTAAGAATGAAGTTTAGCCTCATCTCGGAAGAGGACTCCTTCTAACTAGATGACCATGGAAACAAGCAGAACAAACTCCCAACAAGGGCGATGGAGACATAGAAGATATAGAAAACATGGTTAAGAAATTATCAAATGATATCATAGACACGAACAGAAATGCAGGGGAAGGAAACCAAGGCCAAAGGCCCTATAAGGATTTCTTTAAAAAGAACCCACCATTCAAAGAAATTGAACCTCCCCCAGCTAACTTGAATATCGATCTAGGGAATGTCGCATCTGATTATTTTTGTACTTATCATCAAGAAAACCACTCCAAAAGAGATTTCCCTCAATGGGTGCATGCCATGAATTTGAAAGCCAATCAAATTCTAGATGAAGTCTCTCTAACCAAACAACCAAGAAGTTTAGTTATGAATGTTTCTGACCAAGAAGAGATTGATCCACCAGAAGATACAACCATGCTGATATGGGATCCTGACCTAATTATTCCTTTCGACGACCAATTTCAAGTTCAAGAACCACCCGCATAGGTCTCGGTTGTGAAAATGAGAAGTAAAGGTCCTCTTGTCTCAAAGGATCCTACTACCACTAAAATGTCAAGGGAAAGTTCAACTCTCAATCACCCAAAAACACCTTTTTTTCCCGGTAAGAACCCTTTTAGCATCCATACCCAAGAATCACCCAAATTGGAGTACAACGTAGTTGAATATCTGAAGAAGTTGAAGGATAATATATCAGTTATGGACATATGTAGAATCCATCAGCAAAACAAATTCTTGCTAAAAGCTTTGAAATCAGTAGAAAACGCTACGACAAGTAATGAACAACAAAGAAATCTAACTTCCACGGATCTAGTAAATAAGCCAACTGTGAATACCTAATCAGAATATAAGAAGGGAAAACCCTTTGTCCGACCATTCCTTTTGACGTTTGAAGTTTTCAACAAGAACCTCCACAATTGTTTGGTTGATTTAGGAGCATCTTCTAATGTTATGCCATTGTCTATCTGTAAAAAACTAAACACGGTCCCTCTCAAGAGTGATAAACATGTGATACAACTAGACATAACCTAGGTCAAAGTCATGGGGGGACTCTGAGATGTAATGATCAGGATAGCGACACATCCTAATTTTTTCCAAGTGATTGACATCATTGTAGTAGATATCGTAGAGGCCTATGTGTTATTACTAAGTCGATATTGGTCTGAGAATTTAAACGGGTACTTTAGTACCGACTGGGCACACCTTTGGCTACCATTGAAGGGATACAAGAATATGATCAGAATTGGTAAGGAGAAATATCTTAAACATACATTCATTGATCTAGAAACCCTAAACAAACCCTCATCGACATGCTAGGAAATTATTCATATGATTCCTTTTTCGGGAACTTCTCCCCTCTTCCATCTGATCTCCCTCTCACTCAGAACTCCGAAATGGTTTTTCAAGAGAAATCTCCAATATCGATAGAGGAAACCCTCTTCTGTCAAGAACATGTGCTAGAAATCACCAGACAAAATATAGGAGGGAAAGAAAGTAATAAGAAGGAAGAAACAATTAACTTTCACCCACATATATGGGCCATATATTTTGATGGATCTAAATCATAGGAAGGATCATGAGAAGGGTGCATCCTCATTAATCCAAAAGGTAAATATCATTTCCTATCCTATAGGCTAGATTTTGAATGCACGAATAACACCACTAATTATGAAGCTCTAGAACAAGGGTTAAATAAAGACATAGACTTAAACGTCAAATAATTAAAGATTTCTAGAGACTCGAAGATTATTGTTAGAAAAGTAAGGAATACTATACATTGCAATTCCCCACACCTAAAGACTTATCAATAGGAAGTGCATAGGTTGATAGAGCATTTTGAATCTTTCAATATCACCATGATCCCCAGAGCAAAGAATATCCTTGTTGATTCCCTGGCCATAGCTGCTTCGAGGCTATCACCTCTAGAAGATTATGAAGCTTCCTAGTTCACTGTGGAACTACTCTACAAACCATAGATGCCCAAAAATATTTCTAATTGGAAAGTCTTTGAAAGGGATGAACAGATCATAAAATTTCTGAGTGACCAAGATAATTCAAAGACTTATCTATTGACGATGAAATATTCTAGAAACTGATCCTCAGATAGGTCAACCTATTGACAAATCAAAGTCTCACACAATCCCGAAAGGGATATCTATTTTTGAAAATATTTTCAACCTGAAGGAACGATTTAAGGGGCCTAAATATGAAAAGACGGGTATCTCATGTCCCCTGCATGAAACTATAAATATTGGAACCTTGGAAAACCCAAATAATGTGAATCTCGACATGACTATATCTAAGGAGGAAAGGAAGGCTTATCTCAAACTATTCAGACAATATCAATATGTCTTTGCATGGTCCTATCGAGATCTGAAAACTTATGATACCCACATAATTCAACACACTATCCCGTTAAGACCCAAAGTGAAACCCTTCCAACATAAGCTATGAAAGTATCACCCATCCCTGGAACCTCTCATGTATTAGGAATTAAAGAAACTTTTATATGCCAAAATCATCTTCCAAGTTAGGCATTCCACATAAGTAGAAAATATGGCTCCTGTGAGGAAAACGTCTGGAGAAATCCACTTATGTATAGATTTTAGGAACCTCAACAGAGCCTACAGACCCTATCTTGATCGAAGATCTTCTCTCTACTGGACAATTTCTCAAGTTACAACCAAGTCCTGGTTTCAGAGGAAGATCGTTTGAAAACTACCTTCTGAACCAAGTGGGGAACCTTCACTTATAAACGCATGCCTTTTGGGCTAATAAATGCAGGGGAGACCTTCCAAAGGGCTGTGTACGCATAATTTTAGGGACTAATCAACAAGTTTGTGGTAGTGTATGTGGACGACATAACTATGTATTCAAAGAATAGAGAATACCACATCCAACACTTAACTCAAATTTTCGAAAGGTGTAGGAAATACGATATATCCTTAAATCCTTAAAAAAATATTTTCGACATTGAGGAAGGTAAGTTGCTAGAACACATTATATCTCAAGAAGGCATTTTCATAGACCTAGAAAGGATTAAGGCCATATCTCAACTCTCGTTGCCTCACAACAAGAAAGCTCTGCAATATTTTTTTGGACAAATCAATTTCGTGAGGAAATTCACTCCCAATTTAGCGGAAACTATCAAATCCTTACAAAATATGATTCGTAAAGATGTCAATTTTAAGTGGGACGATGAATGAAAGGAAACTTTCAGGAACTTCAAAACTTCTATATCTCAATCCCTCATGTTACAAAGTTTAGATTTCAGTAGATATTTCTTACTCTATACTTTCACCTCCGACCAATCGTTAGTTGGGGTATTGACTCAAAAGGATGATGACAACAACAAGGCCCCCATGTCGTTCATGAGAACTAACCTCCAAGGAGCTGAACTAAATTATCCTTCTATAGATAAACAGGATTATGCAGTTTATAAAGTAGTAAAACACTTCAGGTCTTACATCCTCAAGAACCATACCAAAGTAGTTGTACCTCATCCTGTAGTCTTCTCTTTGTTCACTCAACAAGAGATGGGGAAAAGAAGAGGGAACTGGATGGTGGTAGTTCAATAATTTGATCTAGATATAAAACATGCCAAACTGTTTAAAGGGAAAGGGTTATGAAAACTCTCGGTCGAAGCCCACGACCAAGTAAATGAATATTTTGGCTGGGAGAATGAAATGGAATTATGGTGTGGAGAAGTTTCATACATCTCCCCAGGACAAGAGTGTTGGTACAAGAAGCTAACTTATCTCCTTCACCATGGAACTTGTCCATAAAATCTCAACCCTAGGGAAGGGAGAGATCTCGGGTTAAAATATGCACAATATCACCTCATAAATTTGGTACTCTTCCGGGTTAATTATGATGGGGTACTATTAATATGTATCAAACGTGAAGATGGAGAAAAAGGTTTTGAAGGAGCTCCATGATGGCCCTGCCAATGGACATTTTACAGGAAACACCATCGCTCATAAGATACTGAGAGTTGGTTATTATTGTCCCACCTTGTTCAAAGACGCTCACACTTACTCTAGAAACTGCAAAACCTGTGAAATAAGCGATGGGAGAGAGAAGAGAGTAGAAATCCCACTCCAACCGATGATTGTCTCTAGGCCTTTTAAGAAATGGGGGTTAGATATCATATGAGATATTACACCAAGATCTTCAAAATAGCATAATTATACACTTACTTCCACTGATTATTTCATGAAATGGGTAGAGGCCATCCCTCTGACCCATGTAAACAAGAACATGGTAATCCAATTCATAGAACAACAACTGATCATAAGGTTTAGTGTCCGTTATGTTGTAGTTTTTGATAATGCAACTTACTTCTCTTCCACCCTGTTGACAGAGTTTTCTCTAGACAAAGGAATCATAATTAGATACTTGGAAAATTACTATCCACAGGGAAATGGAGTGGAAGAATCAGCTAATAAGAACCTTGTGAAAATATTAAAGAAGACAGTGGTAGACAACCAAAGGAATTGGCATAATCTACTCCATAATGCTCTATGGGACGATGGGGTCACACCCAAGGAAGCTATAGGAAATTCTTTGTACTTTTTGGTTTATGGGCAGGAAATCATTCTCTCGAATGGGCTTTATCTTCCATATCTTCAACTGGCCCAAGATTATGGAGGACAACCTTCATTAGTCATACAACAAAGAATTGACACTCTGCTCATGCTAGAGGAAAAAAGGGAAAAGTCTAAGTCAAAATTCATATCCCACCAACACATAGTAAAAATATGGTTTGATAAGAATAAGGCTCAAGAGAAGAATTTTGAAGTAGGAAACTTAGTCCTAAAATGGGACAGATCAAACGAGCCAAAAGGGAAGCATTCTAAATTTCAAAATCTGTGGCTTAGACCTTTCCAAGTGGATGAAAAGATTGGGGTAGGAACTTATCGGTTTCAGAATATAAAGGGGGAACCTTACGCCCTCCCACTAAATGCCCAAACCCTAAAACAATATTTCGATTAAAAAATAAAAATAAATATAAAAAATTGATTTTAATGTTTTGTGCATGTATTTCATGAGTTGTTTCAGCTAGGTTGACAACAAATTACTTTTTTTTTTTTTCTTTTTCTTTTTTTTTTTCCCTCACTTTTGAAGGTTGTGTTTAGAAAGACAATGATTGACCTAAAATCATGCAACATGGAGAACTTTGTTCCTAACTCATTTCTCACATACAACATAAGGAAGTGCTAAGGAACCTACAATTTCTTTGAATATTCCTCTATCTAACCCGCGCAGATGAAAAACTCTGGAGAAATGAAAAAAGGTCTACCCGGTGGTCTGGTGAGACCTTACGGGAACGTTGGAAAGCTGAAAATGACTACATGAACCTCTTCAATAAAGGTACCAAAGGATTCATCTTAAACCATCTCAATTTTCAAATTAAACAGATGTCATCCTCTCCCACTCACTCAGGGCATTCTGTCAAAATCAAAGTTAACTATACCAAATGAGTGAACAGTGGAAGAGGGCATGCAAATATCCTTGTCGGGGCTATGGATTCTTGTTGGCAGTGGAGAAATATCTGTGATGTCGAGGTGACTCCGTCGGGGCTATGGACACTCATTGGCAGTGGAGAAACATGGAATAAAGGTGGAAAACCCCACAATCATACCTAGAAGCATCAACCAGAGAATTTCAAATGCAAGGGTAAATGAAGCTCTTATTTAAAGCCAGTAAGGTTCTCCACCATATTTTGTATCAGCCGAACATGAAGGAGGAACAAAGATTCTTATTTCATCCAGTAAATCACCATTTTTTGACCACTCAACACAGCCTAAAAATCCTATGTCAAATTTTACTTTTTGGGTACCACTTGATTATTTTGCATTGTCTATTTCGACTTCAATATGAAAATGTTTCCTTTGCTTATCATTTCTGTCTCTCATGTGAAAACCCATAAATTCAAAGACGAACATTTACTTAAAGAATCGACAGTCAAGACTCTTCCCCGACGTGTTGAAGAAATTCAGCATCGCAAATGATTAAGGATGAAAATAAATCACTTGAGAGAACCAAGGTAGTCGAACGTCGATCTTTGTAAGCGTCGGTAGATGGGATTTTTATTTTTGCAACGAGATTCACCAAGGATATCGTCGATGACCAATCCCTTTGGAATCAACAAAAGGTTGAAGCAGTAAGTGCTTAGGAAGGAAGAAAAGAAGCATTGATAGCCAAGCCCCAAAACTCTTGGCATTGGCAATTTTTTGAGAAGGTAGGTCTGTAAAAAGGGCGTGATAAATTTTCCCCCCTGTTCGACCACCAACCCCGATAATTTTCAGCATCTACAATCCTAGGTTTATTTTGACACACACATCTTGTTGAAAACCCTGACTTCGATTAGGATACATGATCAAACCATCTGCCCCCCACCTATCACGTGTCATTTCCAAATCGGTTAAACATATGATCGAGTTTTCCCTTGATTCGTTATCACTTCCTGAGGCCCGAGTCGCACCCCAATTTAGTCTTTCCACGTCAACTCCATATGACGAAACCAATCGATGTTGGAGATTCTAAACAGGAGGTTTCCAACAAAACACTCACCATGCATCGTTGATCCCCAACCTGCCCATTCATAAAGCGACATGATGGGACGTTTTAACACTAGATATGATGCATTTAAAGGGATAATTAATTCCAAAATATCACATTAGTTGCTAATTATTGCATGAATCAAAAGGACTGTTTGAACCTGCTGATATAGCACATCAACCTCCATGCCTCCACCTTCAACCCATGATGAATTAAATTGTAGAGATTCGGTAGTATATTTATTTGAATTTCACTCATCACCCAGATTAATTATTTGATACGATTGGTAATATATTCCCATCAAATTATTTTCAGCCATTGTAAACAAGATTATTCTGCGCACAAACAGGTTCAAGATAGATAGAGGAGCGAGGCGAGAAATCCTAAATAAGTCTTCGAGATCCCATGAGTATTAAACCACAATGTTTAGCAAGCGCTATAGGTATGTTCTAGTCTGGATTTTGTTGTGTGTTTTACCACATATATACATTATTATACAATATTTCTTTGTATGTCGGTCCTAAAGGATTGTTTCATTTGCAGGAACAATGCCTCCGAGAAAACCAACCACCAGGAAATCTCCAAGAGCGTCGAAGTTAAAGAAACCAGAGGTGGGATAAGGTTCTTCCCCAGTAGTCAGGAAAAAATTGGAATTCTCTCCAAAGACTGTGACCGTCATCAAGACATCCACCAAGAAGGTTTTCATTCAGCCCCCGACCTTTGGATACATGGAAGACTAGAAAAGGTGACCAACATAGCACCAGGAAAGGTACAACAATTTCTGGAACATCCGATCATCACTCGGGTTGTGCTTCAGTAGTTAAGTGCTATTCGGATCAAGTATCAGACACATGTGGTGGAGATCATAGAAGTTTACACACTCCTGATAGAACAACACAGATTTCCATATGCCCAAACCTGCGAGGAATTGTTCATCAGTTGGTCAGAGTATGAGAAAAGTCACCCTTTCGAGTAATATCTTGATTTGACTATTAGAAAAACTATTACAAGAGAACGCCATGTGGAAAATTTTGTTTACTTATCTACACTTAGCCATTATTTTCAATTCAATTTTATGTTATAAATAAGAACATCGACCAATTAGTTCAGGTCGATGATTGCTTCAAGAAACTCTTTTTTGGTTTGTTAAGAACTATTTACGAGCTAGCTTTGATTGAGAAGTCCTTCTGGACTAGAGACAAGTTATATTTTCATCAAACTACATGTGTGATTGGATGTGGAGAAGAACTATTTCTTATCTCGTCTCATGAATGGATGTTGTAATGAGTAAGAGCTATTGAATCTATTGTTAAGTTATCGGATGCAATGTTTTAAAGTTCTTTTCTTTAATGATGAAGATGAATCGTTGTGTTATCATGCCATGGATGATTAGTGTAGGTGAATTATTTTTCTTTCCATTATCTTATTGCATATGTGTTTTCTTTCTGATAATTAGTATCTCAGATAGTAATTGGATGCTCACACAGTTAACATATTAGTACTAGGCATGTGGTATAGAATTTTCATCTGCATTCTTGAGTAGAGGGTTATCCCAAGCTCAACCTCTTCTCCAATATTTTAGAACCTTTTCCCATTTTGTTTCCAAGTTGTTTTATATCAGCTTACAATATTATATCTTTCCAACCAAAGAGAAAATCATAAAAGAGAAAGTCCAAACTAAAGCAGACACCTTCGCAAGAAAATGTAAATCCCATCGATTAATTGGTCAGATCGCAAGATCTGGAGAACCATTCCACCATTAAATGTTGCAGAGTCTAATTGGGCCTCGATGGTGGGTTTGGCTCCTGCTACTGAATTAAAGGGATTTAGGACCCATCAACACCTTCCAAGCCTAGAATTTGGTTGCCCCTTCTAACCTATCCTCAATATTCAATGTGTTCATCATATTCAATATCTAATATGATAACCTTCTGTTGCAAATACCTTGTACTATCCTGTACATCCTATCCATGACTTGTCCTTCTTTGACCCACAGATATCCACGACTTTCCATTCTGTGACTTGCGGATGTTCACACTTGTCTACACTGTGACTTGTGGATGCCTTTGCAAAAATAAAAACACATGTTCTTCCTAATACTCTTGTTTCTTTGAAAATGTGTCCTTTGATTTCCTCTGTTGGTTATCCACCTAATAATATTTTTCCTCTTGGTTTCCTCCCTTCACAAGCGAGTCTCACTCTTTCCTTCAAATCCTCAGCTCTGATACCATGTTAATTTTATAAAGAGGATTTGAACCTTGGTATTCTCTGATACCATGGTTATTTTCTAAAGAGAATTCAAACCTTGGTATGCTCTAATACCATGTCGAGATTTCCCTTCAACCTAGAACTAGGAAGTTAATTCCAAGTGACATGTATTTACTGAATCAAAGCACATCTATGTTACTCAATGAAACATGCAATCAAAGCATAAATAAGGAAACCAAATAAAGCACACAAGAACACTAAGATTTGGGTAAACCCATGGAAAAACCCCCAGAGGGAAAACCAATCCAATGATGCTTTTATTAAGGTTGAATTATGGCTCCCATAATAGGGATAATGGTCCACAAAGATAATTATTCAATGTAGACAAACCTAGAAACTCCTGTACTTCTATATGGCATTATACCAACATGTTTCCCAATGCCTCTATGAGTTTCCCTTCTTTGTCCCATGGATGTCCACACCTTTCCATTTTTTGTCCTACGAATATCCATGCCTGTCTCCTTTGAGACCCATGGATGTGTATGAAAATCCCATATGGAAAGATTCATATGACTTTGCTCTTCCCTCTAGTCTTTGTCCTTTGTAACCCACCTATGGCTACTTCTTCTCTCTCTCTTCCTTGATCTGTATGACCTATATATGACAATCCTTATACACCTATCAATATATTGAATTGTGATCATTTTTTATCCAACCCTCTCATCAATACTTGGATGGACTCTCTTCATCCAATCAATGATATATCCTCAGTCTAGTGTAAGAAAAAGTGTTTCTTTTCTCCTACACTCCTTACTAGCAAATGTCCTTCTTTACTATCCTCAATCTTGGTATCTCACCAAGCCTCTCACAAGTGTACCTCACAAACTTTCCTACCTTGGTATCTCACCAAGTGAATTCTTCTCAAAGTCTCTCATAAGTGTATCTCACACAAGTCTCTTAACCTCGACCTCTCATCAAAAGTGTCTTCTCCTATACCCGAACCTTCCTTTTATAATCATGAGTTACAATATATTTCTAATATTCAATGTGATATATGATTTATATTACTTCTAACACCCACTTAAGATTTTGATTACATGTTGCAAGCTAAGCATTTCCTTAAATAACTCAATTCACTAATAAATACAATTTTACTTTAATTAATTTCTTCTAACTAAAGTAAACTCAAGACTAGAATATTTCTGACTACTTCCACATGCAAAACACATGCCTATGTCGAACTACTTGTCAAATGCTACCAAAAAATCAACATTGGGTAGGCTATAATTACCAACAAATAGGATTCTTTCCATGCACCATATATAAGGTTGAGTGTTGAATGAATTATTCATAAATATTTCTAGTCCATGGAAAGATTAAGATCATCCCTAATTCAATATTAGGGTTTGAATAACTACATTTGAAACAAGTACTAAACCAAGGAAACCATTCTTGTATGAATATGACTCTAATCAAAGTGCCACAATAAGGAAATTTTCTCATAGAGGTGAGTATTATTTTGAGGATAATGATATTTCAAATACAATTAAATAGGCCTATAATAGGTGGGACAATGGAACTAAAAGAATTTTAAGATGGGCTAGGGCTGCAGGCCCTCTCCCTTCCCCTTCCCATTTTCCATTTCCCTTTCCCTTCATCTCCCACCCCCCTTTCTTGGCAACCCTTCCAAGTTCCATGTACCCTATTCCTTTCCCCTGTCACATCCATTTGGCACTACATGTGTTCTCCCTCCATGTCCCACGACAGAGGTTTGGTTCTGGCACAAGGAAAGACAGATGGGATGCCTGGAAGAGGAAGAGGTGGACTGTGTTTGAATCCCTTCATGTGGTCGTTCTTTCCCTTCCTTTGAGAATTTCATGAACTGGGAATTGCATCCCCCCCTCTCACTATAGTCTACTCAGTCTTCAATTCAGGAGGAGAGGACCTTAACTCATGCATGTGAGAAGGATGGATGGAACAAAGAAGAAAGAGGCTTGGATGTCATTCTCTCAAATCGTTTTTCTTAAGTTTCATCCAGATATAGAGATGAAACCTTTGAACCTGAAGCTTCTGAACAATTTATCCCCACTAGCCCTCGCAGAAGACCAGAAAACAATCCTTTTGTGCCTCCTCTTTACTCTCAGGAGAATAATTCGATAGGTCCCATGAAGAAGAAAGTAAAGTGCATTCCGTAAAAACACGTACAGGTGAAAATGGTGGTAGGAGGAGACTTGGAAGTCACAGACATAGCCAATTTTCAAGGAAATATCCTCGTAGGAAGGTTATTTGGTAATACCCATAGACATCAAGCTATCCTTTCTTGTTTAGAAAAAACTTTGTCCCTGGTCCTAGGGTATATGCTGTAATCCCATGTACTAGCCAAAGGAAGGAACTCCTTCCTCTACAATTCATCCACAGACTGTCAAAAGTTGTTGAATGGAAGATGGTCATGGGGGCTCTCTAGTCTCATCCTAAATACTTGGATAGTAGAGTTCTACCTGGAGCGTGAACCTGTTTCCCAGATGAAGTTTTGGGAAATACTACCAAGCCTCCCACTGGCCTTCTACACTAGAGATGCCCAGGAAGTAATAGGGAAGAAATTAGGGACCTTTTTGGGTTTATAACCCAACTAGGCATCCAAAAACAATAGGTGCTAGGCATGGATACAAGTAAAGGTGAATTTTAGAGAGGGATTAATTGGAAACCTAGACCTTGTCCTTGGAAACATCACTTGGTACAATAAAATTGATTACTGGAGAATCCCCTTCAAATTCCATGCATGCCATGAAATTGGACATTTGCATGCAGATTGCAAGTGTTGTCTCCCGGGAAACCTCCCTATAAAGAAAATGTGGGTGAGACAATCCACTTGTAATAGAAAAAATAAGGTTGAGGTGGTCTCGACAAGTGTCTCTAAGGATGTTTATATGGATCTAGGGACAGCCAAATCCTCCAAATCAAAAATGGCATATCTTGTCCTTCAAGCCACTCTCTCAGGTATGACCTCAAATTCCCCTTCTCATCTTTCTTCTCCTTTGTATGATTATTTTTATCTTAATAGTTATGTCATCTCTGAGGGACTGGTCCATTCACTCTCACCCTCAACCTTTCCCTCTATTTTCCCCTCACGTCAACCTATTTCAACATACCCCCTATCATTCCTTTCCCCTTCCCCTTCTCCCTCTGAATTGTAGGTCCCTCCCGCCTCAATCCTCCCCCCCCTATGCTCCATCAGAGTTGTCAATCCATTCCCTTTATACCCCCTCTGTTATCCACAATTTTGGTCATTGAGATGATGTCATGATAATGTCATGATGATGGAAAATCAATCTCTTCACTAAAGACATTTTCCTAAGAAAAGTTACACTTGTCTGTTTCCAAAAACCACATTTTAAAGAGAGTTCGCAGGCTGCCTATATACTTGCCTGCAAGAATGCCTGATTCTCATAGGCTGCATTAAGCTGGAATGCGAGAAGTTCACACTGTACTCATTGCTAGGGTGCAAACATGTTCTTAAAGAAGGAAAAAGATAAAAATCTTGAACCTTCTAGAAGGGAATATTCTAGAAGGACGAGTTGGCTTCGAATGATTGTTCAAGTACTAGCATTCCAGATATCTTGGGATCATTTTCTATCCAAGTAACTAATCTATCTTCTCCTATATATTGAGGAGATTGCTCATGGAAAAGGTTAGAAGAAAACTAGCAAGAGATTGATTGGAGAATTAGT
>JZKD02S2111339.1:1565397-1626420 GCA_000966675.3 Picea glauca
AAATGTACACAATGTAAAGTAAGCCGGTAGAAGCTGTGTATATATATATAACGATCAAAGTTTGTTTTTACAAAATGTTTGTCCGAAGACCAAAATATCAAAAATTGAAGCTCATGGCTTCTACATAATGACATCAATGATGTTCACGATAACACACTAACGTCCTAGCAACTCTACGGAGCAAGCGACCCATAGAGGTAGAGACTCCCACAGTGTGACGTTGATCACATCATGGAATCTCCTCCAGAGGCATATCTGGAACGTCTGCCATCAGACCCTCAAGTTTTACTCCACTATCAGATATTCCTCGGCGTACTGTGGAACTGCTACTACTGCCTCTCCTCGACGCTGGACAGGAGAACTACCAGCAGGTCTATATGCCCCAACATCTGTGTTATCAATAAAAATTTTGTGTTAATCTTCAGGTAAAACTATAAAAACAAAAACATTTAAATATGATTAAAAATCCAAAAACATTTAAAAACTTGAAAAAAATGGTGCACTTCTTACCGAGGTCTCCCCACTGTGCATCCTCAGGTAGTGCAAGGTCAGGATCGTTGCGGAAATCCAAGCCAGTGTATGCATAATCTTCTATCATCATCACTTGGCCTCGAAGCCAGTCAAATAAGGTATCGTCATACCTGACAATCGGTCCTGCCACATCACGGGCCATGAGTTGACACCACCGTAACATCCGTGGATCTCTGGGACCCGGAAAGTGCCACTCAGCCTGAAGCCTAAACATAGGAACCCTCTCACAGAAGAAGGACACCAACAATGATCCATATCTGAACTTTTTTAGATCTCCACGCCTGCATTTGGTCAGTTGTTTCTTGAGACTGCGTAAAACTGCGTCAGCCCAGTTGAATATCCGGGGCTCAGTACACTCGATGGCATACTGAAAATAGATCTGTAGAGCCATATGTGGAGAAGCACTCCCTGCCATCCAAGCAATGGTGAAAATAATCGTACGGAGAGTTATATCAGTCACTCCCCAAATAGCCACTTTTCCTTTTTGTTGTTCAGTCTCAGGCATGCAGTACTGCCTGCAGTACTCACTCATTTTTAAGCCACCCCTTTGGCTACTGGTCAAACTGACATAGGACCCTCGTCTGGATAACCCAGTCAAGAAATAGATGTCCTCGATGTCTATAGTCAGGGTATGAGCTCCCACGATGAAGAATTGTTGATCTGGGTCCCACATTCAGATCAATTACTCTAGTAATAGAACTTGGGCTCTCATGCCCAGGATGCGGAAATATTTTAGGAGACCAGAATTTCTTAAGGCAGCAATGGTTTGAGGGTGTTTTTCGACGTTTTTATTATCTTCCTCGTGTTCCCATTCTCTCCATTTGAGCACCATGATGATGACTATAAACCTGCATGGGAAACATATGAAGATGGTTAATACTCTTAAACATGGGAAAAATTATTTCTTTTGGCTAAACGTTGCATAAAATTTTAAACTTTGCACTGTTCACAGGTGGCCTATGGCACACAGTGATAAATTCTCACATGCTGCCTTAGGCCCACCTGTGAGAATGAAGCATTCTCGCAAGCCCCGTATGGGCAGCCTGCGAGAATTATTCTACACGCATAGGGTTTGAAAAATAGACTTAAATCTTGACTTTTAACCAATGGAAACACAAATTTGAACCATGAAAATATAGAGAATGGAGAACTTACCAATATGATCCAAACGGCTCGTGGAATGATTGCTCGAAACTCCCAGAAATCAACACTGAAGGTAGAAGGTAAAATGGAGGTTTTTGAACTCAAATGGTAAAAGGGTAAAATGATATGGTAAAATGTGTTATGGGTTTGTTTTAATTACTTTTTTACTATGTCAAAAGTGGATTTTTTATGATTATTCATTATTTAACCCTAATTACTAATATGGAAATGAGTAAAATGACTTGCAGGTAACAAATACGGATGATTATGGATAAAAATTTTACGGTGTGGTGTGAATTTGTTTGTTTTCTATGGTTTTGACTTAAAACCTCAAGCGCCTTTTATCCGTTATTGCGCTTGCGAAAAACATAAGAATGTGATCGAGCGTTGTTTTATCTCTTTTCTGGTCTCACTGTGGTTACATGAAAAAGGAACCCCCCTGGAGTTTTCTTTAAGCTGTTTTCATACTCTCGAAACAGGAAAATATTGCCAAGCGATCTTGTTGTTTTCACGCTCGTTAAAATATTTGAAGTTACGCATCCTTCGAGCGATATTTTAACCCTTTTTCGGTCTCATTGGACTATTGTATGAAAAAGGAACTGAGAGAGTTCTCTTTTAAGTGTTTTTCCAAACTCTATAATCTTGAAAAACCATCGAGTTTTCTATCTCTGGACTCATTAAACAAACATTGACAGACCTGTGATGGGACCGAACCACTCCTTCCTAGGGTTTGTTAAAAATACTCCGAGGGAATCATCCGAAGGATGAGCTTATATCAACAAGCATATGTGATCCTCTTCAAGCTTGCGTAAAAATAAAGAGGTACTTGCCAGAAATGGTGGGGGAAAATTTGGGAAAGGGATATGTTTCATTTTTGTGTTAATTGACAGTAAGTGTCGCTCTTGAACATGACACCCTCTATTCATCATTTGAAGCAGGTTTGGGAAATCTATTTGTCTCTCATTCGATTTAATAACAAGGTATTTTCATGTGTCGTCTTTGAGTCAATGCTGCCAAATCATTGGTCGTGTCATTCATATGTTCAAGAGCAGTCCGTCTGAAACTTCTATTGAGTCGTCCATCTGCAGTTGCCCATTCATTCTGTGTCGGCCTTCCCTGTGTCCAAAGTTCAATTGCCACATACTTTGTTTCACTTTCAACTCTGTTACTTATTTTGTGTCACTGATGGGGGATACATCAAGGCCCTCCTGTGACGAGTCTTATTCCGTCAACCTCGGCACATTATCCAGAATTGAGGCTTAGAAATTATTTAGTACCTTGGACCTTGCATGCCTCAATGGCAAGTTTCCTTGCTTTTGACAATGGGTTTACATCATTGGCCCTTGATCGAAAGAGTCCATTGGTTGTTCGACATCAACTCATTTATTCACAGTCATTGGATTGTACTGTAGTACCTTGGGAGTCATTGACATCAATGGTGATTTCCCTCGCACTTGTTAACGGTTACATTAATGACCGGTAATCAAGTGGTTTCTACCATGTTCGACTTCGAAACATGTAATCACATGGTTAGATTAGTACTTTGGGTGATGAGATTGAAGACCCTAGATATTGTCTGTATGATCCAGGTTGCGATGGAGTATGTATAGTTTGCGACACATAGATCCACTGTGTATGTTTCGTGGCTATGTTGTCTTGATTGAAAATTTGTCGCACAGATCCATAGTGTATTCAGGTGGCTGTGCTATATTATGACTGCATGGATCCACAGTGTATGATTGGTGGCCATGACCTTTGTTTATGATGTCATCAGTCTATGATCTGAGTATGGGAATGCCTACCTCAGGAATTGGTATACATGATTTTTTGTTGATTCTTGGATGTTTGCAGATCTCTGATTATATGAGCTCTTAGTTCTTGACACACACATGCAACTTACAAAGTCTATCGATTGTCACTAGTTCCACTCTCATACTTTGGGGGGAATTCTGTTATCCTCAATTTTGGTCATTGAGATGATGTCATGATAATGTCATGATGATGGAAAATCAAACTCTTCACTAAAGACATTTTTCTAAGAAAAGTTACACTTGTCTGTTTCCAGAAATCACATTTTAAAGAGAGTTCGCAAGATGCCTATATACTTGCCTACGAGAATGCCTGATTCTCGTAGGCTGCATTAAGATGGAATGCGATAAGTTCGCACTGTACTCATTACTAGGGTGCGAACATGTTCTTAAAGAAGGAAAAAGATAAAAATCTTGAACCTTCTAGAAGGGAATCTTCTAGAAGGACGAGTTGGCTTTGAATGATTGTTCAAGTACTGACATTCCAGATATCTTGGGATTATTTTCTATCCAAGTAACTAATCTATCTTCTCCTATATATTGAGGAGATTGCTCATGAAAAAGGTTAGAAGCAAACTAGCAAGAGATTGATTGGAGATATAGCGCAAGACTGTATGGAGGACTGATGCTACAACAATTAGAGACAACATCAAGGTCATCATAAGTGGTTGATTTTCTTCATGCATGAGCAAGTGTGTGTGTTAGAGCTAGGAGCCATCGAAAGGAGACCTACGACATCAAGGATCAGGTTGTAAGTTTCACTTTCAATTAATTCAATACARTAATATGTCCCTTTCCCATAAAGATGATGTCACTTTATTACATAACTCCTTGATCATATGTATAGACTAGTTATTGAATATATTAATCTTCCTTTACTTCGATTGGTTTGTACTGTCGTGATCTAAATGGTGCAAGAGCATTGGGGGAAATCTTGGAACAACACAGATATAAGAACAACGTTCATAAGGTATGTCCATTATCCTTACTTCTTAGTTCATTCAATAAGATAGATCTAGAGAAAGTGTATTATTCTGTCTTGTTTTGTTCTAGATCCAGGTGGATCTAGGGAGACCGGTTTGTGTCTGCACTCACGGATTTATCCTGAAACACCCTCCCCTCCCCTAGCTATAATCCTTCCTTAGAACCTCGGGCTGTCCCCCTCTTCCCCTCCCCTCCCCCTTCCAAAGGCTAATCCCCTAGGTCAAAACATAAACTAAAGGATTCCTCTCCATCAAAAGGGGCTTTAGAATTAGATTCCCCTCAAGCGACCATCACAGGAATAAATTCACATATCTCAAAATCCAAAGAACTAGCTGCAACTGAAATCCAAAAATGAATGCAATAAACCATCACAAGGGCCCTTAGAGTGGGAAATCCCACTCCCATCTGAAAAAATGATTCTCCTCTCCTACAATGCAAGAGGGTTAGGGTCCCCCCAAAAAAATTATCCCTCAAAAGGCTACTCCTGAGCCTTAACCCTGATGTTATTCTACTACTACATATGATGTGTAAAGAGGAAGAATCTATAAAAGATATCAGTCCTTGGTTAGAACATTGGGCCTTAGTGTGACAGATGTTGATGGTTTGTTCAGTGGGTTCTTGACAGGTTGGAGACAAGATTTTAAATCCCTTTCCTCATCTTCTTCAATCCCCAAAATTTCAATGAACCTAAAACATATAGAGATTGACTATTCCTTCATTGTCATAAATATCTACGACCCTTACTCTGATAGAATTCGCTTCTGGGAAAATATGAAAAATGAAGGACTTTTTAATGACCGTTTCATGGTTTTCGATGGGGATCTGAATTTCACTCTTTCCTTGAGATAGCTTTCGGGCCCCCATACAAAATATGAATGAAAATGAGGTTTCTTTATAACTTTTATTGATTATGTAAATCTAATGGATGTAGAACCAGTGAAGCTCAAACCGACATGGAGAAATTTCTGAATAGGTAGAGATGAACTTACGAAAAGGCTAGATATCTTTTTGGTTTCTAAAAAGTTTCTAGAGAAGGGTATAAGATTTCTATCAAAATTAGAAGAAGGAGGAAATTCATACCACCTCCCCATCTGCTTGAGATGGAGATATAACTTAATGATCCTCCCCATGCCTTTAAAAATCAACAAAGTGTGGTTTGATAACCCTTATTTCCAAAACATTGTAACCTCAAATTGGAAGAATCTTCTGGTGGACAAAAACTAGCCCCTAATGATACAATTTGAGAAAAACCTGAAGACTAACAAAGCAACAATAAAGAATTGGATACCAAAATGGAAAGACAAAAAGACAAACAAACTCTCAGAGATCAAACTTGAACTTTTCCAGCTTGGCATTAGACTATATACAGAATCCCTAATCCCACCTCTCCTGGAGGAATTAAGGTGTTTCAAGAAAAAACACAATGAGTGGTTAAAATGAGAGGACGGGGAATGGAGAATCAAAATTCATGACCTATGGTTAAAATCAGGGGATAACAACACTAATTTATTCCATAATTATTCCAATTAGAGATGAAATCTAAATACTATTTGGGAGCTCAAGAATGAATAAGTAACTCGGGTCAGTTCCTCTTCAAAAAATGTAGAGGCAGGGGATCGATTCTTTGAATCACTTTTCTCGGCCCCCAAAGGTTGCCACATATAAGAAATCCTCCAAGTAGTGGCCACCTTCCAACCCATGTTATCCGAAGAAATGATCCAACTCCTTCTAAAATAAGTCTCTTTAGATGAGGTAAGAATAACCTTTTTCTCAATGAAGAGTAGCAAAAGTCCAAGTCCAGATGAGTTTCCGACAAAGTTTCTCAAATTCTTTTACGAATTACTAAAAGAATACCTACTCATTATCAAAGAGTCTCAATATTTTGGAAGAATATATGGTCTTCTAAAATCAAACTTCCTTTGTATCATCCCTAAGAATAAGAACGATGAATCTCTCAAGGAATATCACCCAATATCTTGTTGCAATGTGACATATAAGATGATTACAAAAATTATACAATGCAGACTAAGAAAACTCCTTAGTAAGGTAATAGGAGATGAACAGTTCATTTTTCTCCAAAATACATAGATTCATGATGTAGTGGCCTTAGCATAGTAGTCTCTACATTAAGTGAAAACATGAGACTTGAAGAAGCATTCTTCAATATGGATCTGTCAAAATCTTTTGATCGTGTAAATTGAACTTTTTCTTTACTAGTCCTCATACAATTGGGAATGAATCTCAAAATTGTAAACTAGATAATGGGGTGCCTCAATAGTGCTTCCTTTGTGGTCTTAGTAATTATACCCTCCTAGGGTTTCCTCAAATCCTCCCAAGGTATACGCCAAGGTTACCCCTTTCCCCCCTTCTTATTCCTAATCATCGTAGAAACCCTAAGTAGACTAAAAAAAGAGGCCAGATTAGAAGGGATTTTACGAGGTTTAAAAGTGACAACTTCAGAGACGGTCTCACATATTCTATTCATTTATGAAATTTGGGTCATTTTCTATGTCGCCTTTAGGGATGTGTCTTCCCTCTCAAAAACACTAGACCTATTCTGTAAGGCGACATGTATGAAGATAAATCTTGAAAAATCCTGCCTTCTAACCAGTTTATTGTTAGGGGCCAAGGTTACCTCCCAAATTCTACATGTTCAACATAAATATCGAGGGTAAAATAATTAGGCCTTAATCTAAATCTTGACAAGTAAAATAATTTATATTGGGCCTATATTATTTGAAAATTCGAATCAAGAATTGACTCCTGGGTCTTCAGAACTCTCTCCCAAGGAGGTAGGTTAGTCCTACTGAAATCTATTCTGGAAGGAATTCCAATTTACTATAACTCTATCATATCCATCCCTAAAGGTATCCTGCACAATATAAAAAAAACTCAACAACCATTTCTTATGGGAAAGAAACAATGTGTCAGGATAAATGCACTTAACAAAGTGGTCCTTCCTCATAGTTCCTAAAGATTTTGGGGCTTGGGAATTAAATACATTCATCTATTTGCTAAAGATTTAGTTGGAAGGAACCTTTGGAGGATACTAGTAGGGAAATCACTCTAGATTAAATAAATAAGGTAAAAATACATCCCTAACCTCTAAGTCACATAATGCCTCAGACTTTCTAACAAGTCCTCAAAAGGATACATAGTGTGGAAGTCTCTAGTTGAATATTTCCCCCTAGTAGGAGACTGGGTGCTCTAGAAAATATGAGATAGAAAAAAGGTCAAGGTGGGAGAAGACCCTTGGCTGGGAGAAAGAAAATCCTTTAGAATTTCTTTTCCCCCCATCCAAACCTTAAGGAAAAACAACATAAAATATTTTCATGACATGTTCATTGTGTTCCCTCAGCCTCAAGGATGAGCAGGTTGGAAATTCGCACCAACCTTAGGTATCCAGAAGGATACTCATGTTGAATGGAACTCATTAGTTTCTCGAATATGAGAAAATATATTCCTTCTCTCCCAAGACAATGATGATTCCTTATGTTGGTCCCACAACCAAAGAGATGGATCCTTCACTACCAAATTAGGATACAAATCCTAGTAGGAGAAAAGAAAAAATGTTCAAATGCGATGGTGGTGGAAGGATTTATGGAAATACAAGTCCCCTTTTTGTTGTAAACTCATAATGTGGATGGCCTTAACCAATAAATTGTTGACCTGGGATAATCTGAAAAAAAGGAACTGGCATGGTCCAAACTGCTATGTACTCTGTAAAAACAAATTGAAACAATATCTCACATTTCTATATATTTCCCCTTTCTAGGTTAGGTTGTCGTGGATTTAAGAGAAAATATAAGAGTATGTATAGATTGGATTAATCCTTCCCTAGAGGAGTGCTACAATATTTGGAAACAAGACATATCACTAAAACTGTATAAGGGACTACCTTGCATATTGGTTGCAAATTTATGGTGGGCTCGCAATGCGACACTTTTTAAAGATAAATGGATGTCACCAAAATTAATCACAACGCTATCACTCGCATAGGAAACATAGAAAAAAGGGAAATAGAGAAATTTGAAATAGAGGGTTCCCTCCTTCCTTGTTCTGGATTATTCCATCCCATGGGTATATTTTTATGGTTCCAACCAAGGACACCGTCCCTCAATTGGAGTAGGTGTAGTTTTATTCTTAAATTAGAATCATTACATTAACATCAGGTATGCTCTAGGAGGAGGATCTAATAATAAATCTAAATTGATAGATTTATGGACCCTCCTAGAGATAGAAAAGAAAAAGGACATACGAAAGCTACAAGTCATGGGAGACTCAAAATTGGTGATTGACTGGGCTAAGGGAAAAATATATTTTTAGAACATCAACCTGGCCAGTATTCTATGAGATTTAATACTTTCCTTCCAATCCTTTGGTTGGTTGTCTTTCCAACATATTCTAAGAAAACTCAATGTAAAAGCAGATGAAATCTTGAAATAATCTCTACAAGTAAAATGTGGGGGCTTTGAAGACTATGAGTACTTTGAAGGCACTGAAATAGAAGCAATGGAATTCCAACTATAATCTATCAAAGGAAAGGATGGAAATGCTGCAAATAAAAAATAGAAATTAAAAAATGTAATGACAACACAGAGAAAAAAATGGCAGATGTAGTTATAGGACCTTTTTCTTTTTTGTAACTACTAGGATGGAATCCTTTTTAAGGAAGTTTTGTAAGACTAAAACATGTATATTAAATGAATATAAGAATATTTTTTTCTATGAAAAAAATAATAATTTTGAGATAATAGAGTGAAGCTAAATGAATTACTTGTTATTAATTTCTTGGAGTAGTCTCATCAATCTATCACACAACTTGACAATAAAATCATTGGGAGATAGTTGTATTCAATTTGAAATGTATCATTAAAAACATTGAACATAATCTTACACTAGTCAATCAATGGAGGATTTAACAACCAATCAAGCTCCAAGATCACATGTTGGCCCTTGAACAATTTTTGGGAGTTTCTTTGTCATGTTGACCTATTTTGGGACTTTGACAGACTGTCAAAGGAGGAGTGCAAGTTGAAGCAGAGATCACGGGATCTTGGCCCCCTTTTGGGCCCCTTTTTGGGTTTTTCAAAATATGTAATGGGAATGGAATGTTGGCCCATGGGTTTACCCATGTTTAGGCCTATTTTGTAATGTATAAAGAGGCCAATGTGTTAAGTGCAAAAGGAATGGCTAAGTGCTAGATCTATGTGATCAAGGGATTGTAAGTCCTCTGTGCATATTGTGTAAGAATTGTAGAGCTGAGTGCAAGTCCCTGTGAGAAACTGTAGAAGGCTTTGTGTTGTAATGCAAGGAAGAAGGATCTAGCTAGTTGCACATATATTTTGTCCTATGTGGATTAAGGGTTCTGAGGCTCTGTGCTTGTAACCGATTGAATGAAGACTATAAAGAAGAAGAGTTGGTGGACATAGCCCCAGGGTGGTGGTAAACCACGTAAACCCTGTGTGATGTGCTTTGTGCTTTGTCTTGATGTATTTACATATTATATGTGAAATGATATGATATGTTTAGATATATCTATTCATGCTTGGTGCTTATTATATGTGAGAATGTTAGATCTGATCTAGATATTCATGCTTAGCGCTTGATATGCTCATTTTGATCCATTTATATATGCTAAGTGCTTGAATATTGTAGATTAGTGTGAATGTTGTGAAGCTATGTCTTATAAGTGAAGTGATTATTGATTGTTTATTGAGGAAATAACGGTTCTAAGTTCTTTATTAAGTGTTCTAATCATAGATCTGTGTCTGAGCTAAGGTTCCAAACACTTGAGTCTTGCAACCACCCCTACCTCTACCTCGAGTGACACTTCATCTTCTTCGCAGATGTTGGTGAAAGGGAAGGTAGTTAGGGTTTTTTTGGGTTTGTTGTTGTAGCGTTGAACACTGGTTATGCCCCTGTGCCAACAAACGGTTCCATTGATGGGACCTGAAACTGTGATTGTTGGGAACTGAGAAAGAGGAAACTCTGTGCAAAGATTCATCATGAAATAGTGAAATCTTTGTGCATAGATTTGTGCCCTAGTGCGTAGTATCCTACTTGATCTGTAAAGCTTTGTGCTAAACAAAGAAGGTCATTCTTAAAGAAAGAAACCCGATCTGAAGAAAAGAAGGTCGAATCTGAAAAAAATAAGCAAGATCTAAATGCTTTGTGCTCTAAGAAAGGTAAAAGTGGTAAGTTTTTACTAAACGAGGTAAGACCTACAAGCTTTGTGCTTTGATAAAGGTAAGAATAGTTAAAAGTTTTAAGATTTGTAAGCTTTGTGCCCTGTAGAAGTAAGATAAGTGGAAATTTTTGTTTCTAGAATATGGATCTAGGTTTGTTTAATAGAGTCTGTCCTAGTTTGAAAGCTAGGTCATTAATAGATGAAAGAATATTTGATATGAGTAGATCTGATAAGAATAGTGAAAGATATATTATACCTATGCAAAGAAAGAATGTTTGGAATAACAAATGGATGAAGGATCCTAGAAAGAATGTGTTGTAGGTTAGCTCCCATGATCCTAGTGCACAGTATAGAAGAATATGGGGATGATTTAAAAGGAAGAGAGGATTAACCCTCTGTTACAGTTGCAGAAGGCCGAGACTTCTTGGTAAGGAATGCCCTGGTGGAAGGCCTAGTTGTCTTTGTTGTAAATATCTAGACCATGAAGTATTGGATTGCCCTAGAATGATTTCTAATCTTGAAAGAATGAACCTGAATCAAGAAAACCCTAAGGAAGATCTAGAAACTACAGACGAACCTCAGAAATAATCAAAAAAAGAATTGCTACAGATGAAAGAAACCCTGAACGACCACCAACATGTCAGCTTATCAGAGATCTTCAAAGAAAAGGAATGCATCAAAGAAATAATAGGAGACTTTGACATTGATTGTGTTCTATATGAGGAAACACAGGTGAATATTATGACATCGAGAACCTGGGAAGATATAGGAAGGCCTACTATGATCCCTTCACTAGGAGGAATAAGTTTATTTAGAGGAAATCTAGTAAACCTATGTGGAAGGCTCGCTTGGATACCTATGACTCTCAATGGAACCTCAACAAAAGAATACTTTGAGATTATTAAATTTTTTGAAGACAGTGCTCCATTTACCATGCTAATAGGAAAACCTTGGATTGATAGAGATCAAGCCAGACGAAAGGAAGAAGAAGAAGTTTTGGAACAAAAGAAGCAAGAGTTAAAATACTTTATGACCAGAAGGATCACACACTTTATTGAGGAACAAGAGAGAAGATCGCAGATATTTAATACTAGCAACCCATATGTTGAAGCTAAGAGAACACTACAAGATCCTCAAAAGATTGAATTACATATCCCAGACAAAGAAGAAGTATTATCCAGAAACCCTAGGAAATAATTTCAACAATGCGAAGTAACTAAGACCAAAGAAGAAAATAATCAAAATGAGAAAAGAATTACCGAGACGAAGCTCACTGGAAATAAGGATAGAAATTTAAGAAAGAAGAGGGCTAATACTAAAAGGTGACAAGAGGTTCTAGAGGAGACCTCGTAGAATGAAAAATTGCAGAAATGGAGATTCGTCGAGATATTAGAATAGCGACACATGTCACTTCATCACGATGAAGCAATATAGTTGTTGGGGTCGATATATTCATTCGACTTCTGCTTCGAATGGAAAAAAAATTAATAAATGTCATCCAACCATTGTACCATGCCATAATAGATCAAATAGGATTTAATGGAGGCTCATACCCATTGTAAGACAATTGTTGTCGAATTACCTATTTAGCTCATCGCGCCATGTACCGAGAACACTTTTTCCAATCGAGAATTCGAGCCCATAGCCTAAGATGAGTTTATACAGTGATCATTGTTCTCTCATTCTCTATCTCATTACCATGTCTGAGTTGTTCCCCAATCCCACGAATTGTTTACCCTGAGTGCATATATCAGAAGCATTGAGCACTACAGAGAAATCCACTGAGTAATTTTTGATTGACTTGATGACGGAGAGAGTGATATTAGAGAGAGTAGTGTCTACAAGTGTAAAAGAATATTCGATGAGAGGACTGCAGGCCTCTCTGTCCACTACTCAAGCCATACCATCCTGGCCAGCTAATGAGAAACGAACGAAGCACATAGAGGATATCGTGAATGCTAAGATGATTCTGAGCATTCTACCTACTTATCTACCACCTCTGAGTGGCGCAATAAACTAAGACAATGTGCCTAGATATTTTGAATATGAATTGGTCACTGTGTACCTTCCGAAGTGGATACATGCAGTGCTCACATATGAGGATAAGATCACAGCATTGAAGTTTAGTGACTTCAACCTCAGCAACAGGAAAGTGTATAATATGCTAGCCCCATACAAGTATCTGACTAGAACCAAGAGAAAGAGTTCAAAGATCATTCCCTAGCAGTGGACCATGAACCTCATGCAATCCATACAGCTTAATGTAATGAATATTCCTCACTTCAGGAGGCATCAAGAAGTGAACGTGTGCGTAAAGGTTTTTTTGTCCTACTATCATGGACGATACTTATGGTTGAACCGCCACATCACAGTGGATCTGACTTTGATTAATCAGATCATAGGGATTAGCATGCAAGGCCCTGACCCATAGGATTTATACCCCAGAAAGATCACAAGTCACACTCTCACCCATAGAATAAAGGATACTTACAACGATGTAGAGAAGGGCATGCGAGGCTACAGGGTAGCCTCTATCTAGAGTGGCATAGTGCACCTTTCCTGTCAACTGATCGCAGATAATCTAGTTCGAAAGAACTAACTAAACCAAGTAATTGGATTCATAGTCAACCTTGCAAGAAAGTGTGTGGAGGGAATATAGATGAATTGGGTGAAGTACTTAGTGAACCAGGTAGAACTATATTGCAGGGAAGCGCAATATCAGGGATACAAATTCCACTTCAGCTGGCTTCTTATACTGATTCCTTTCATCGCATGGGAGATGCCGGAAGGTGCGACATTTCTGGACACTGAGCCATTTGAACCTATGGTCATGAATTTTAGTACTTTGTGGTACTCCAAAAACATGAAAAAGAAGTGGAAATCAAATGTCGTCTTCCACACGTATTATAACCAATTGAAGGTAGCCATATAGGACATGCCTCGCATAACCCCAAACACACTTCACAAGTTTATACCCTTGATGAAATTCAGCGCAAACCACCATTTCATTTATATCATCATGGGCATTGATGAGAATAAACAATAGCTATAGTCATACTACAAGTTAACAGAGGATGAATTGGAGAATATTACCCAGGAATGGTCGATGGACCCCGCAGAGATGTCTGATGCTGACAGCCCTGAAACTGCACTGGATAGAGACAGACCTAGCAAGATAAAGAAGATTGAAGAGGTCCACTATTTAGACAACACATCCATAAAGACCGCATCCATCTTAGTAGAGCAAGGAGGTGATGGCACATAAGTCTAACAGAATAAAGGCGAGGTTACAACTCCAAGAGACAAGGAGGGTCCCTCAAAGAAAAGGAAGTTTTCCCCTCCGAAACCTTCTTCAAGGAAGAAAGCAAAAGAAACTAGAACCAAACTCGAGACCACCCTCAGATGACTTCGACTTCATCATCACAACACTAAATGATGCTTTGCTAGAAATAGTAGAGAAGAAAGAAGCTAAGAAGGAGGAGGTATTCACTCAAATTAAGGATAAGCTCCAAGGAGTGAAGCATGCACTACAGTCCAACCACACAGTATCCACTGCGCCCCTAACAGTTGGAACAACAGAACTAGGTGATGAGCTAGCTCAATTACACCAGATCGTTGATACAGTTGAAGCTCACCTTTGACGAGCTCAGGGAGAAACATCACAAGCCACCCAGGCTTTAGTGCAAGTACAGAAAGACCTTCAGCACCAAAGAAGTGTTGCAGAAAAGGAAAATCTTGCTCTACAAGCAAAATGGGTTGAAGAAAAAGTAGAGCTACAACAAATCAAGGAATAGTTTCTCACCAAGAAACTTGAAGTTAAGGAAAGGGTCAACAAATCACTTCTCTCTGTGAAAGTCGTCGAAGAAAGGACTGAGGAACAAGTTCCACAACAGGTGGCACAACTGGAAGAGGTAATCCAGAAGCTACAACAATGCATCACTGACTTAGAGCTCCACACAGTACCTGAAACCTCATAGGAGATAAGGAACCAAATATAAGCAGCTTCCTGTAGCGTAGTTGACAGATTAAAATCTCTTGCCTTGGAATGCAAGAAGCTCAGTAACTGCAGTGCCCAGACCTATGAAAATCTCACTAAAAATCTGGAATTGTAGACACTGGATTCACAACTCCAAGAAGTGAAGCATAACATAGATACACTACAGGTGCAGTTGAAGGCCCTACCAGTTGTAGAAAGGATGAAGAGATCTCACAAAAAACACACAACTTAGCATCATATCCATATAATTCAAAGAAAAGTGATGGAAGTCACTCAATGACTTCAACCTATGCAAGACAAGGCATGTATACTGTTTACAGAGGTCGAAATCCAGAAGCATAGCTAGAACAGGTCATCCTCACAACAGAACAATGCCTAGAAGGGCCAGTGAACGAAACAATGATCTAGGAGTTCATCGAACAAGAGGCCACAACAAAGCAGTGAGTTGAAGCAGCTCGAGCCAAGCTCAAGGTGTTCGAGGTAGAATTTCTTAGACCTGAGTGACTCGGGACAAGTCACAGGTGAGTGTTGGGTGAATGTTGGCCCTTGACCAATTTTTGGGAGTTTCTTGGTCATGTTGACCTATTTTTGGACTTTGACAAACTGTCGAAGGAGGAGCACAAGTTGAAGAGGAGATCATGGAATATCGGCCCCCTTTTGGGCCCCTTTTTGGGTTGTTGGGAATATGTAACGGGAATGGTATGTCGGCCCATGGGTTTACCTATATTTAGGCCTATTTTTTAATGTATATATAGAAGGATAGGAAATGTAGAAAGAGGCTAGTGTGCTAAGTGCAAAAGGAATGGCTAAGTGCTAGATCTATGTGATCAAGGGATTGTAAGTGCTCTGTGCATACTGTGTAAGACTTGTAGAGTTGAGTGCAAGTCTTTGTGAGAGACTGTAGAAGGCTTTTTGTTGTAACACAAGGAATAAGGATCTATCTAGTTGCATAGATCTTATTTCATGTGTGGAGTAAGGGTTTCGAGGCTCTGTTCTTATAACTGATTGACCGAAGACTATAAAAAAGAAGAGTTGGTGGACATAGCCATAGGGTGGGGGTGGACCACGGAAACCCTGTGTGATGTGCTTTGTGCTTTGTCTTGATGTATTTACATATTATATGTGAAATGCTCTGATATGTTTAGATAGATATATTCATGCTTGGTTCTTATTATATGTGAGAATGTTAGATATGATCTAGATATTCGTTCTTAGTGCTTGATATGCTCATTTTGATCCATTTTTATATGCTAAGTGCTTGAATATTGTAGATTAGTGTGAATGGTGCGAAGCTCTGTCTTATAAGAGAAATGGTTATTGACTGTGTATTGAAGAACTAACAGTGCTAAGTTCTTTATTAAGTGTTCTAATCACAGATATGTGTCCCAGCTAAGGTTGTAGACACTTGAGTCATGCAACCACCCCTGCCTCTACCTCAGGTGAGACTTCATATGCTTTGCAGGTGTTTCTGAAAGGGCCGGTAGTGAGGGTTTTGTTAGTGTGTTGTTGTAGCATTCAACCCTAGTTCTACCCCTGTGCCAACATCACATCAATATGAACTAAGTAACCCCAAAATTTTGAGTTACATGAAATAGCTCCAAATAGAACTATTATGAATAAATCACACTTTACAAATTTGAATAATACAATTTATTTCACAACACGAATCTTAATATCCTAATGAAAAATATGCAATTGGAGAACACTATTTAACCATATATGTTTCTTCAAAGAATAAAATCTCTCCTAATATCTTTGTGAACCATTTCTAAATAATACTAGGAAACCTAGATTATAGGCTCCATTCATAATGCATTTGCAAACAAACTTCTAACAACCATAAAGGACTTCCCACCAATTCACCATAGCAAGTCCCCAAGAGACACCTCAGAAGTTACATGGTCTAAAGCAATACAAATTTCATTGCTACAAGTATCCAATGCTTCATATTTTAGACTATGTGCTTCACATAGAACTCCTAAATGTGAAACACATATAGATTCTCTTGTGGGAAACATGCATTGTAGAATAAGAGAGGCTAAGAAGATAAAATCATGAGGGAAACTAAAAATGATTTTTTTTAAGGACCTAGTCCCCCTATGTTAATTCCCTAATAAGAATTCACTATTAGTTTATTTTTTTTTCTTAGTAGGTCGGATAGAACCTTTCATTGTACCCTTTCATTATAATTTTACCCTTTGTCTCCTCTATACATACCAAGGAGACCTATTATTAGGATCATCATATTTTGTCTTGTGAATTGGATATATTGTAAAAGGAGTTTTCCCCCTCAAAGTGGACTATATCCATTGATTTTTTATCATTTTCAAGGAACTTTCTTAATAACATTTGGTATCAAGAGAATCAGTACTAGGGTTTTTCTTCAAGAGAGATCCATCTTGGAATTTTAGTTATATCTTTTGTTCCGAAATGCTTTAAAAAAAAAATTGATGTTATTCAGGATACATAACCTTGTACATATGGTAAAAATTCCAGTTTCTAGTTCATTATAATTTTGGAGATATAGCCTATGGAATATGGGGTTATTGAATCATCCTGGAATCTATTTTAAATGAGTCAAATTGGAATTTTCTCTATAACATTTTTATCAAAAATTTTAGATAGTGAAATTGTATGGATACTAAGGAGAAATTTCATAGTATAAGTGGTAAAAATTGCAAGTTATGATTTTCTATAACTTTGGAGATTTAGTCCATGGAAATCAATTATCTTGGAATTTTCGCTGTAATTTTTTTAGTGAACTTTCAAACTTTGAAATTTTCAAAATCCTGAGTTGACATAAAATTTTCAAAATCTTGAGTTGACATAGTGACGTACATGTGGAAAAAATTTGATGTTTTGACTCATTATATTTTATGATATATTTCTTGTTGAATTTAGGGTTTTTACGCAAGTCATTATCTAGTTAAGATCTTGTTCTATGCTTAGCAAGCTCATTTAAATAAATAATAATTAGGGATGTGTTCTGACATATTTAAATAACACGGGATATATCATTAAGTTGGTAAAATTATTGTTGGGGAAGAATACAGACAAGAAATACACATGGTTTCACATGGCTAGAAACACATTGTTTCACCTAGTTAGAAACCCTTGTAACCTATTGGTACCCCTTTCAGTAGTACCACACTAGACAATAACTATAGATGGAATATCACTTTCACATACCTTTGGGTATATAGGAAGTCTCCTATGTATACCTGAAAACATCGTTAGATAACCTATTTTTTCATCTTGTTGTTATAGTACACTGAGAATAACACTTGCAGAGACCACTCTCTAGTACCTGGGTAGTCGGTAAGGACAACTAAGGAAACAATTGAGCCTCCTTAGTTAGCTCCATGAGATATTGGGATGAGAAATATTTTTGGACCCCACATGTATATCAAAGCTATATATCACCTAAAACTCCCTTGACCTTAGGTCCCAATAATTTTTTCCATGGCTCTAAAGAAAGATCCAAAATTTACTTCACCAATTAAACCTCCAAAAAGATCCTCCATGACTCAAGAAAAAAATTATTAAACACAAAACCAACTATCCAAATTCGATAGTCACATAAACAAATTAATTAATAGGTCAGTGAAAAAGGTTCATTTTATAAATACTCAAATATAAATGGGAATAAAGATGGATCAAAATAAGGAACTAATGGAAAGAAAGATGGAATAAAATAAGGAATTGATGGAAAGAAAGATGAAAGAAAATAATGAATAGATGGAAAGAAAGATGGAATAATTAGAATCTAATGTTATAGAAGCCTTAAATTGGAGGATCCCTCAAATTTATAAGGTGTCTAAAGGGAGTCATGAAAATAAGGGTAGTATTCAGGTTAAACAACTTTTCAATAATAAGAATTTTCCAGGGGGATTTAACTCCAATAATGGAATTACTTATGGATCGTTCCCAAAATGAGTGAACCTTCCTAGGTTTTTATTAAAGAAGTTTGATGGAACATAGGTCTTTACCTTAGTGAACCAAATAGAAAAATATTTTGAACTACATAATATTATAGATAATAAGAAAAGTATTCACATAGAAACTTTCAACTTTAAGATAAAACCATATCAATGGTTTCAATGGATATTTAAAAGGAATCCACATTCTTATAATTATAGTTGGAGTTTATTTACAAGAGACTTAGAAGAAAAATATGGGAAAGTTTGGGAACAAGAATACTTTAGTCAATTGAGAAGAATCAATCACTTAAGTTATAGTATTGAAGATTATAATTCAAAATTTTAGGTATTGGCCACAAGGGTGGATAACATAAGTGTTGAAAACGTGTTGGAATCTTACATGGGTGGATTAAAATAACATGTGAAACATGAGATTTTCCTAAAACATCCTAAAACTATTATGGTAGCTATGCAATTTGCTTATCATATTCAAGTCAAGAATAAGGCTACACACAAGTCTACCATGGCATCATATGCAAAAATAAAAGATTGTTTTGGGGTTCATAATACAACCTTACCTCAACCTACTCAAATATCACATAACAAAATGGATAAAAGAAGCAACAAAGGACTATGCTTTGCTTGTAACAAAAAATGGTGAAAATGACATAATTGTCAAGAAACAAAATTGTTCACCTTGGAAAATAATGATGAACAGGAAGTGGAGGAATATTTATCCATATTGGATCATTATATAATTTTTCATCTATCTCGATCCTTTCAGAGTGGAAATTTTTTTTGGAGGAATCAACTTGCAAGGCCATTTTACTGGTAGGCACTAGTTTGGAAAATTGGGGTTTGGAATATTTCGAGACTATTTTGAGACATCATACGACATTTTTGGGGGTTAAAAATTTCCATAAATTTATTATGCCCTACGACACTATTCTGCACATCGATATCTTCCCAACGGTGAAAAAATCACATTAATCATAGATCTTATGCAAAATTTATGCCTCCCAAAAGTTGATCTAATATGTTGACCACCATGGTACAAGAGCATGCCATGTCAACCCCCATTACTCATGCATATGAGGATATATACATATTTTATTTCAAGAATATTCTAGAAGGTCCAAAACCGTATCACAATTGAGGGTTGAGGAAGTAAAAAACGTACCCCTAGATGCATATCGGACTATGTTAAATACTAGACCAATAGGAGGAGAAGGGGTTCCATTTTTTCATTTTTTCTTGTTCCATAGCTACAAAAAACATATGAGAGTGGTATTCTATGAGAAAAATAGAGGACGAGATATTTCGTAGCATCCATATAGACCACGTGTCAAAGAAAATTCCACAAAGAACGCCTCTTTCTTTGTACTTGCATAATTTCTATAACAAAGAAAAGAGAGTAGAGCAACCTCACCTTCTAGATGGGCTTTCTCCTGTATTGGGTTTCCTAGGTCATAATTATATTTATTTGTGTATGGTGTGATTGTATTTTATTGTTCTCTATTTTTTGCATTTTATCTATTTCACGCATAAGCAGAAAAATCAGTGACTAAATATTATCGAAATATAAAGGAAAAATAATCTTAATAATAAATCTTTCAGTTATTTATCATATATGCTGTGATGAAATGTTCCAATGTAATATCCTTGGCAGTTTATAGATCACATCTACACTAAGAATTGAGGAAGAACTTGTCGACTTAAAAGAGTAGAAAATAGAGGCCAAAATTGTGCACAACATTGATTCATACAGGTGTGAAATATATGTGCATCCATTGGTATGGTTGTCAACACCTCAAACCTTGAATATTTTAGGTTACATTAAGAAGAAAAAAATTGTATTTATCATTGACTCATGTAGTACCCATAACTTCATTGATAAAATATTAGTAGAGTGCCTCAATTGTTTTGTATATCTAGTGACAGATTTTCAAGTTTTGGTTGATAATGGAGGGATTATCATTTTTTGGGGAAAATAGTGCAAAATTAAACTAAGTATGGGAGAATATAATTTGTAAATTCCAATGTATGAAATTCCCATTGGAGGTGTATATTTTGTTCTAGGGATTCGATAGTAGAGAATATTAGGTACAATTTGTACAAATTATAATGAATTATTCATTAGAATTGAATTGGAGTGAATTCAATATGAACTCATTGGGTTAAAATATGGACCTTATCAAGTTATTAGCTCTCATATAATGTAAAATATCCTAAAAAAGGGTAGCAAGGGATTTGTGGTTAAAATTCATTCTATGGAATTTAAGAAAGAAATTGAAAATATTCTAGAGGAACTAAGATGCACATTGAAAAAGAATCACAGGGTATTTCAATAAATTCATAAAGGTATACCTCCATCTAGAGATCATGAACATCATGGAATGGATTATTTTACAAAGCTAGATCTTAAATTAGGATATTAGTAGATCAAATTAAGAAAATATGGCATTCCAAAAACATATTTTATAACTCATGATGAGCACCATGAGTTCTTGGTCATGTCTTTTTCATTGACTAATGTTCCTTCTACTTTTCAAAGGCTTATGAACAAAATATTTTGACCCTATCTTACAAATTTTGTATTGGTTTTCTTTGATGATATACTTATCTATATAAAATCATGGGAAGAATGCATTAAACATGTGGATCAAGTCCTACAAATTCTTTATGTTAGAATATTGAGAGGGGGGGTGAATCCGTATGAGAACTTTATACCACTTTTAACTACAATATATATTCTTTCACTTTATCAACATTTTATCATCAATATATCATGAAAATATAATCATAAACAACATCACATCAACATCATCACATCAAATACACAATACACCAATATTTACATGGAAACCCAAATGGGATAAAACCATGGAATGTTTTCTTATATATATCAAGATTGCATTCATAGGAAGCACCAACTTCCAAATTCTCTAGCTGCAATTGGAAGGAAGCTAAAATCCCCTATTCTTAGGCTCCAACCTAATGGAAGCTACAACTCCCTAAATTCTTTGGCTCCAACTAGAAAGAGGCTAGAACCCCTTGAGTTCTTCGGCTCCAATCGAAAGGTGGCTACAACCACCTAGTTCTCAGGCTCCATCCTAAAGGAAGATCCAACTCCATGATTCTCCAGGTCCAACCAGAAGGATGATACAACTCCCTTTCCTTTCCCCATCCTGTTTCCTTGAAGTATAAGTGTATACCAATTGTCACTATCTCAATCACTTTCACTGTCACTATAACTGTAACTGTAACTACCATTGTCAATGTCACTGCCTCTGTCACATCAACCTGTAATCTGTCACTATATCCAACTCATCAGTGTCAACCTGTCACTATCATTCATACTCAACCATATCCTCTCACATGGATCATACACAAATGACACCTCTCAACTAGATTTCCAACATCACCAACACATGCCTCTACCAAGCATGTACCAAGATCACCAACATACTATCATAGGGTATGTGTCTCAACCATGTACCAAATCATGTACCAAACCATCAACCTGTACCATACCAAGAATCAACCATGTATCACAAATTGTACCAAAAAAAGTGCATCAACCATGGACCAACACCTATACCAAACCATGCATCAACCATGCACCACAACTATGCCAGACCATGCATCAACCATGCACATCAACAGTGTACATAAACACTTGTATCAATAATGTACTACACTAATTACATAAACTATAAACACCTATTTCATACCATGTATCAACCATGTAATACACCATGTACATCAACCATGCACAATGCATCAATGTCACCATGAAGTGCCTCATACATATACCAAAAAAGTATCTCAAACAATGTTCCTGATATCCAAGATGCCCCTCAAACCATGTGCCTCGACCATATACTAAATCACTCATGATATGTATCAATCATTCCATACACCATGTACCATAATATATCAACTATGAAGTGCCTCTACACAGTACTAAGGAATGTGTCTCATACATATGTCAATATAAAGGTTTTACTCTAACAATGAACCATAACATCCATGTATCAAGTACCAAGAATATGTGTCAAGAATGTATCAATATCACCTCAACCATATGCAACCATGTACCATGTACCACAATATTTCCAAGACATGCCTTAAGAATGTTCCATACCATCCATGAAACAAGCCTCAAACAAGCACATGTAAAACATACCTTTACTCATTAAGAGGACCTGGTGCATATCATCTCAAACCAACAAACCTTCCTCAACTTCAGAATAAACAATATGGTACCTTCTTCAAGACTCTTCAAAAGTGTCCTCTACTTTCTCAACCATGACCCATGGATGTTCACTACTTTCTCCCTTGTGACCCATGGATGTCCGCTACTTTCTCCACTATGACCTGCAGATATCCACTACTTTTTCCATTGTGACCTGCAGATGTCTGCTACTTTGTCCACTATGACCCATGGATGTCCGCTACTTTGTCCACTGTCACCCATGGATAACTTCATAAAATAGGGCTAATCATTTTTGTTGCAACTCCGATACTTTCACCTTTGACCTTCCTTTGCTACTTCAGAAGAATGTCGTCACAAACTAGCCAAAGGATCACAATACTAGACCATAAAATTTGCAATATACATATTCAATTGTAAGTGTGTAAGTGTACTTATGAGAGACTCCTTGAGGTGTTTATATATGTTTTCATAGTAACCTATCTCCTTAATTTAGGGATTTATTTTTGCAACCACTTTACCCTTTGGCTAACGCGTTTAACCAACTAGGGGTTTCTTGACCACTCTTTGGGGCTTCCAACTTTACAAGGCCATATCTCCCTAACCGTGAGGAACCATGTGGCATACCACATATCATAAAATTCTTACCAGCAATTTCAATATCTTTCATATCCATATTCCTTAAGCAACTTTGGGTCCCATAACCACACCTTTTGGGCTACATGTAGTCTACATCAAATCTACCCAACTAACTCACTGTCAATCTTGATCATACAAATGTCAATCAATTATCCAACATCTATAGACCTCTCCAAAGGTTGACATAAATATATAAGGGTTGACATCAATCTCCAAGATCACTCTCCAAGGGTTGACATCAATGACAACCAACTGTCCAACACTTGAGAATAATAAATTGTATTTAAAAAGATCCAAATCTTATTTTGGGAAACAATAGGAAAAATATTTTGGTCATATTGTTTCAAGGGAATAGGTTAAGGTGGACCCTAAAAATATCCAAGATATTACAAATTGACCTACTGCTAAGAACATCAAGAGTCTCGAAGGACTTTTGGGTATTGTAGGATATTATCAAAAACATTTTAAGAATTATGCATACATTCTAGGCCCACTGACATCTCTCTTGAATAAAATTTAATTTGAATGGAATGAGAAGTCTACTTTGGCATTATCTCTCTTAAAGGATGTCATTTATTCTACACCAATATTGGAAACACTTGATTTTGGTAAAACATTCATAGCATTATGTGATGCATCGGTACTAGGAATGGGATAAATATTGACACAAGAAGGGAGACCATTGGATTTTGAAAGAAAACAATTCAAGGGGAGATATTTGTTGATGTTAGAATATTCACCAATATTGAGAGGGGGTTGAATCAATATTGAGCACTTTTTACCATTTTTAATTTTAAGCATATCTTGTAAACATTAACCATTAACAATTCCATTCATCATCACAAACAAATACCATACACATAATACAATTACTTTTATGTGGAAACCCAAACAGGAGAAAACCATAGAATGTATTTTTTCTTATATCATGTTAATATTACATTCATAGAAAGCACCAACTTCCAATATTCTCCAGAACCAATTGGAAGGAGGAACCAACCCCCTAATTTATAGGCACTAACCTGAAGAAAACTCCAACTACCTGATTTACCAACACCGACTGAAAGGAGGCACCAACCCCTTGTCTTTACCAGCTCCAACTGCAAGGAAGCACCCACTCCCTAAAGAACATGAACCAAACTAACAAATGAAGACACCAAAATTCTCAACTAAGAACCAACTCAATAATATATCTTGAATCCAAGATCTTCATACACAAAGTAGTTCTAACTTCACCTGCATGCTTCATTCCGTAGACAATACTTCAAACCCTAGAAAGCCTTATAACATCATTCCAAAAATGTAATCCTTAAAGAAAACATCATGTTAGAACTGAGAGTCACCCTCATACTATAAGAGGATAAGCCCAATACCCATCAAAATATCTGTGGAGGTAGGTTTATGAGTGGAGGTCAAATGGACAAAACTCAGTACAAGAATGTTTTAACACAGAAACTGGAGAATAAATGCATATGAAAATGAGGTCCTCATTAACTTCAATCAATGGTTTAGAGTTAAAGGTGAGCAGAGGGAAGACTTAGTGAGAAAGGTGGATAAGACTGCTATGGGAATTCATCTTTCAAACTGCTTGGTGAAGAAAAACTCAAGTGCAAGAGCACTCTTGAACTTAAGTTTTAGACACTGAAATACAACATAGTTGCATAAAAATCAAACCTCCATTACTATGCAACTACAACTACTTCTCTGGATCCTCCATGCATGAACATTTTAGCATAAGAAGAAACAAGATAATAGATAAACTGACTAAAAATGGTCACAACAATACTGTAATCAAACCTACATTACAATACAACTACAACCCTCATTTGGATCCTCAATGCATGAGTGTTTTAGCACAGATTAAACAAGATGATGAAAGAAACTAACTTCTATTAATGTGAATGTCTCAGATCTCATACAAAACCAGAGCATAGTTTTGTTAATAAAAATATTACAAAATAGGGAGCTTTGCTCAACAAATTGACAACCATAACAAAATATTGAACTGATCTATTTACACTCAGATCAGTCCACAACTTCCAGGAGTGTGATATGGCCATTCCTCAAATCCTTTCGTTTGTGCCACCTTCTGTCAGACTACGCATGATTCCTCTTGTCATATGCAAGCTCGGATCAACATGGACCTCTAGGAAAAACCATCCATCGTGGTACATTAGGCTAACATTTCTGTCTCCACATATAGAACCTCCATGATTTCTATTTACGGAGTGAGTTGAGGTTTCAACCACCACACCTTTTTCATTAACTACTTTTTTTTCTCAGGATCGGGATGAAGCTCAACACCTAGGGGGTCTCCAAACACTGCTCTTGGATTTGATGTAATATAATTAGGATCACAAAGTACTTTCCATTAAAAATGTGCATGGATATGGTGCTAATCTTGGTTCTTGGACAAGAACACTTCCCAGGGGACGATCTCCCATAGTTGACGTGGCAGCCTAACATCGCTATGCTGAAATGTTGTGAATGGAGAGGTGACATGTGTCACTCAAAAATAAGTTGAAGGCATGTCCAAAAATGCTTGAAATGAGTTCCATGTGTCAGTGCTAGATGGATTCCATGTGTCTCTAACATATGGGTGCCACGTGTTGGAACTGATGGGTGCCAAGTATATTTTTCACTTCCGTGTTCAAGAGATTTTGAATGAAAAGTGTATATAACTCCCGTAGTGCTGAAATTGCAAAGTGATTAGCGGGTGATTATCACTAATTAAAACTGGATTAGGTTTTTTTATCATTTAAATATTTTGGGACTTCAGGGCTCCGGGCTTCGGAGAACTATGCTTTCTCTAGATGGAAAACTCCTGGATTAACACTCTCCCGGAGTGACATGGTGACCTAACATCACTATGTTCATGTGTCACAGAAAGGAGGGTGACATGCGCCACTTGGAAAAAAGAGGGTGATATTCCCAAAGGTGTCTGGATTGAGTGCCATGTGCAAGTTCCATATTGACAGGTGGAAAAAGAACTGAAACTTTGCAGTAGAAAAACTTTGGGAATTTGCAAACAAGGAGGGAACAATAATGATGAATCTCCGGAGTCCGGAGAATATCTGAGCCACTAGATCTGGGAGGACATGTGGCATAGATCCATGCACTTTGCGGGAATGTGTTCCGGAGGAAACCAAAAATATAGGAGCCAAAACTCCAAAAACACGAAATGGTGAAGAAAATCATGATCGTTCATTGGAGATGGACATGCAACAGAGATCCATGTTCCCAAGAGAGAGGGGATGGATGATTCATTAACCAATATTTGTCCAAAGTGCCAAAGAGATATGAAGTTTAAACCCTATCCATTGATGGCATAGACAAGCAACACAGATCTGTGCACTCTGGGAAAATCACTTTGGAGAAAATCGAGAGGAGAAGTGCCAAAACTCTTGAAACCCAAACTCTGAAGTAAATCATGATCATCCTATGGAGAAGGATATGTGGCGCCTGATATTTAATTCTAGGGATTATATATGGTGCTAGACCTCACATAATTTTGACATTATGAATTCACGAGAGTCATTGATCTGAACTACTCTTGGGATCGCCGCCGCTTGAAAAATAAATCCACCTACTACTTGTATTTCAAGCCCAAAATGGACTTCTTTAGAGTCCTTCTCTTGGATTTTTCCTATGAAACAAAGGACTTGGATGACCTACTTCCCTTGAAAAATATATTTGATAACACATCCAATCATGGAAACATCCATTAATAGTAACATCTGCTCACAACAACATCACGACAACATCAAAACCTCATATCATAGCATACAACAACATCACAACCTTACGACAACATCACAAACTTATAACATACCTTGATAATAAGAAGGACATTAAGAGAATACTTTAGACTTCTTTTACACACCAGAAAGGCACCCCAACACCTTGAGCACACCTCAATCTTGATGTCTTCATCGGTTACACAAAAAATGTGAAATTGTATCTTGTATTTATAATAATTTTGTCCCCAAAAAATAGCCGAGTCGACCTCACTTTTTTGGTTGGGTTTTCAAATAGAAAAACTCATATCTCCTCATTCCTAGGGATTTAGAGGAAAATGCATATACCATTGGAAAGGTATGAGAATAATAACCACGTAACTTGTGATTCCATTTGAGTTACTTATGTAGGCTAAAATTTTTGTCAAATATAGGGTAACCAAATTGACCAAAAATTAGTACTTTCAACAATCTCCATCTTACAATCTTTATCTTGGACATCTTGTGTCCTCCATTTGTGTACAAATGAAAGTGGGAATGTGGAAAAAACCACATATTATCGCATTCCATGTGGTCCATGCTTAAAATATATACCATAAGGGGACCACTTTGCAGTTATATAGATTTATGTCAAGGCTCCTTCAAGGATCTTCAAGGCTTCTTCAAGTGGACAAATGATCATCACTTTTAGAGACTTTTAGGATTTGATTTAGGGATTATTCTAAGGTTGGAACCAATTAAAACCTATTTTCCAATAGGTGAAATACAAATATGAAAAATAAATAGAATAAATTTTACATGCAATAAAAAATGGCGAAAGTATATTATTGGGGGACACTTTAAGTTCAAGATAGACCATGATATCCTAAAGTACTTTCTGGAGAAAAGATTTTCATCAGAAGAGAAAAAAACTTGGGCAGAAAAAATAAAAGGGTTTGATTTTGAAATAATCTACAAAAAGGGGAAGGAAAATGTAGTAGTATATTCTCTTTATATAATATAATAAGCCTTAATATTATATTATATTGCATCTTCTATTCCTGTGTGGTTGGAAGAATCTTTCGATGAATGGAAAAATGGCAATTGTACTAATAAAAAAATACAATGTATAAAGAAAGGGATGAAATATATGGAACATTGGGAGTGGAAAGGAGATATACTTGGGTACAAAGGAATAACATGTTTATTCCCTCAATCAAATTTGAAGAAACAAAGAATAAAAAAATATTTCTTTTGGGAAGGAATGAAGAAATATATTAACAAATTGTAAGAGAGTGTCTGGTTTTTAAAATAAATAAAGGAGATACAGTAATGTATCTAGGGTTACTTCAACCATTACACATACATAATCAAATGCAGGAAGAGATATCAATGGGTTTCATTCTAGGGTTACCAAAATCTGAAGGTAAGGATTCCATTTTTGTGGTTGTTGATAGAATCACAAAATATCCACTTTTTTGCAAAATTCAAAGTACCATACAACAAGCCAAGTGGCATAAGTTTTCATGAAGGAAAATCATAGACTTGATGGTCTTCCTAAAGTAATAGTAAGTGATAATGATCCAAAATTCACAAAAAAAGTTCTGGAAAGAATTATGGAAGATGAGTGGAGCAACACTAGTTATGAGTTCAACATATCATCCACAAACAAATGGTAAAACAGAAATAGTTAACAAATGTTTAGAGGGTTATCTATTGTGTTATTATTTATACAAGAAATATCAATGGATGAAGTGGATTCCTTTGGCAGAATGGTGGTATAATACTACATATCACACATCTAATAAAGTGTCTCCATTTGAGGCCCTTTATCGATATCCAACTCCTAGTATCTCATACATTTTGCAAGATTAGTCTAAATTATAAGATATATAGTCAAATATGGAGAATACTAAAAAAACTTTGACAAATCTTAAAAAGAATCTTCAAATGGTGCAAAATAGGATGAAAAACCAAGCAGATCAACATCAAAGTGAAACACAATTTGAGGAGGGCGATTGGGTATTTTTGAGACTACAACCTCATAAGTAATCCAACTCAAGTAAAGGAAGAACCAAAAATTATCTCCAAAATTTTATGGACCCTAAGAGATTATTCCTAGGATTGGACAAGTGGAATATAAGTTATATTCTCCTTCTTCTCGTATTCATAAGGTTTTTCATATATCTTTCCTAAAAAAGTTTTTGGGACAAACTATGCCAGTGCAAATAGAACTTCCAAAATTTGATGAAGAAGGGAAGTTGATTCTTGAACTAGAAAATGTTATAGATCAATGTTCTCTATATCTTTAGAATAGAATCATTATGTAGTACTTGATCAAGTGAACTAATATGCCTCCAGAATAAGATACATGGGAAAATGAGAATTTTGTGAAGAAACACCCTCAATTACAAGCTTTGAGGGAAAATAATTTTTAAAGAGGGGGACCATGTTAAGGACCTTGGGAAGTAGGGCCCCTATGTTAAGTACATAATTAAAATTCATTGTTACTTTATTTATTATATTAGTAGGTCATACAGAATCTTTAATTGTACCTTTTCATTATAAATATACCCTTTGTCTCTTATATATATACCAAGGACACCTAGTCTTAGGATCAACATATTGTTTATTGTGAATTCAATATATTGTAAGAGGAGGTTCCCCCCTTGATGAAGAATTCCCGACCCTTGGGCCAAGATCCACGTAGGATCGTTCTAAATCTTCCCCTGAGCCAAATTGACTTTTCGATTCCTCTACAGGGAATCCCACACACACACACCAGTGTTTTCCATAGGTCCTTATAGGTATGCCCACGTGATCAAACACAAGGCATCAACCCAAATCTCCTTATCAACAATATGATTACTCCCTTTTCTGAATCGAGATTTCAGGTTTCGCGATATCACGACTCCTATTGTTGAGTTTCTTCTCTCTTCAACCTTCAAAACCCAAAATGTTGAATTGCCGAAATATTTGACCGCATCCTCCTCCACAGTTGCATCACATTTTGTGACTTCGGGAATTCTAGAGTAAAGAACCCCGACCTATTTTCTTCGAAACTACCAAAATGCCAAAATGGCTAGCTCCCCAACAAATTTTTTTGTCGATTCAGAGTTTTGGACTTCACGACTTCGTGAATCCGGCTACAAGACTCCTGATTCTTCAACTTTCAAAACCTCAAAATGGTCAACGAGGATTGACTACACCAATTGATGAAAACATGCCACTTGTCTTCCCCACTGTACTTTGTTTCCCATGTGGATTCTTGCCACCTGTCCACTCAATCTTTCCAGCTTTCAGAACTTGAACAACCCTTCAACAGTCATTCCTCTATCACTTCAAAACCTCGAACTACGAAATGGCACCTTCCAACAGGGTCAACGGCTATAAGCCTCCATTCGATTCGATGAACTACATTATTTCAGACTTTCGGGTACTGGGAGTTCAAAACTATCGATCCCAAAACACTACCTCCTCTACCTCTCGACACCTGAAGTGCCAAAATCCTAAAATTCCACACCAAAATTCCTATCACAACTCGTAACTTCGGGATTTTCACTCCACTATGCCTCGACTCCTTGTTGTCAGGACCCCTAAAATGCTGAACTCCAAAATTCCGAAGCGCCGAAAATTCTATGCCTCGTCTTTACACACGATAATCCATTTCGCGATTCAGAAGTTCGAGTGACCAAGGGATTTGGCTTGCACACCAGACTTACAACCCCTAATTTGCAGAAATGATCTTGACGGCTCGACAATAACGATCAATGTTCAATGTTGAATCTTGAAATCAACATAATGGGTTCATCCAAACCTTATCCACCCTATAGCTCCTTTGGATCCTATGGTCCTCGTGACTTCATGAGTTCTCCTTGGAGAATTCTGACCGCCTGATTTACTCCTCAATGACTTCACTGGCCAAATTTATTTTTCGTCCTTCCACTGAACTTAACTTATGCATGATGATTCATCTCCCCATATTCCTTTGAATACCTCAAAGGCATTGATCCTCCTGAGCTTTCTATTTCACCCTCAGGTCTCGAAAGGACTCCTGCATACACTCTTTGCAGAACTCTTTCAAATACATTTGTGTATTTGATTCTTCAACTTTGTGCACTCTCAACAACAATAGTATTTCACTCTTCAACCTTAATTGATCAATTCTAAGGCTTCAACAAGCCTACGCACACCTTGCACGGTTTCTATGCTTCACTTGCACTTTTGTTGGAATGAGAACAATGGTATCCTTCATGAGCTTTTTGAGATAAAAATTAGACCTTCGTCAACGCACACTTTGCGGACATTCATTGCACTCCTTGCAGGAACTCTCTAAGGAAGAAAAACAATTGAAACTCATTCTTCTCCTCTCTCAGACTTCATACATTCAACATGAAATCATACATTCAACACAGAATAACAATAAAGGCATAACAGAGAGAATAAAACAACTGTAAGCATACCATTTAGCGTATGTAAACAACAAACATCATAACACCATGAAATCTAAGTCAAAGCTTCATGTATTAACTCAAATACTCCTTTACATGGGTTCTTCTCTACAACTCTCTGCTACGGCTCTCTTTTTCTTTTCTATGCTAATGATATAATAATACAAGAGTGAGGGTGTCTATATCTGTTTTCCCTCCTACACTCTAAACTATTTAATCTCTTAATTCCAATCTACCTACTTTCATTAACAGACTTAAATGCCTATTACAATTTGACAGATGGGAGTAATCCCCCCATATCTGTTCATATCTCCTAGGTACAAATGCAAAGTATGCCTTCTTCCTAACTATTACATTAATGCTTTTAAGTTCAAAATTCAAAATGTTGTTCATAAAAACGTGCTCTTTTTCCATCTGTGTGTCCAGTTACTCCTTTGGCTAGGCACGTGCTTTTGGCTTTGTCCAATGCTCCTACATCATACTCCCTTTCTTGAAAATTTTCATGAACTCCTATTCATGAGCTTCTGCACGGTCTGTCCATGCTTATGAATATTTTCTTCATCTTCCCAACTAGCATCTTCAACTGGATGTCCCTTCCATTTGACCAAGTATTCAAAATACTCTTTTCTCTTGGTCTTTTTTCTAATTCTCTTGTCAATTATGCTTTCCATCTGTGTCTTTTCAACTATAGGAATTTGTTTTGTCCATTGAATCTCCTTTTGTTCCTTCTTTTCTCCTACTTCCTCATATTTGTAAGGGTACAAATCCACAACATTGAATATCGGTGAGATTCCAATCCCATTGAGTAATTAAATCTCATATGTGTTGGCCCCAAATTTGCTTATGACCTTGCACTGTCCAATCTTTTTCATCTTCAATTTATTATATGTTCCCCTTGGGAACCTTTCCTTCCTCAGATGTGCAAGAATCAAATCACCAACTTCAAATTGAAGTTCTCACCTGTGTTGATCTGTTCTCCGCTTGTAATCTTGACTTGAACTCTGCAATCATTCCTTGACTCGGCTGTGAAGCTCCTTCATTCCTTTTACAAAGTCTTCTGCACTAGCACTCCTGAATTCAACTTGTTTTGAATCTTTCAATTCAGAAACTCCTCCTGTTTGCATTCCATATACAATCTGGAATGGACTCTTCCCTATGCTTTCATTAAGTGAATCATTATAAGAAAATCCCGCCTGTGGTAGAATGTGATCCCACTGACTGTGGTGTTCAGTCACTAAGCTCCTCAAAACATCTCCCAATCTTCTGTTTACAACCTTTGTATGTCCATCCATCTGAGGATTATATGTTGAGATAAAAGATAAACTTGTCCCTAGCTTCTTCCATAAGGTCCTCCAGAAATGACCTATGAACTTGGTATCTCGATCATACATGATACTCCTTGGCAAGCCATGAATTTTGATGACTTCCTTGAAAAATAGGTTCGCAATATGAGTTGCGCCACTGGTTTTCTAGCATGGTATGAAATGTGCCATCTTGGAAAATATGTCGACTACCACAAAGATCGAATTACATCCTCTTTGCGTTCTTGGCAGTCCCAATATGAAATCCATGCTCATTACATTCCACGGCCTTTAAGGTATGGGTAATGGTTGATATAACCCTATGTTCTGGCTTTTCCCTTTTGTGTGCTGACAAATCCGACATCTGTCCACAAATTTCTTTACATCTATCCTCATCCCTGGAAAAAAATATGAGCCATTCAACTTTGAGAACATTTTATCATGACCGAAGTGTCCGACCAATCCTCCATTGTTTTTTTCCTTTAGCAAGTTCTCCCTCATGGAGCATTTTGGAATACATAGTTGATTTCCTCGAAATAACAACCCATCCTGGATCATACACTCGGTCCATTGGCTTCTACCCCTGAGAACTGGATTCTCATATGCCTCATATGCCTCCTTAAAATCTGGGTCATCCCTATACATTTCCTTGAGATTATCAAAACCCAAAGTCTTGAATCTAAATTCTTGCATAAGAAAACATTTCCTGCTCAAAGGATCAACAACTTTGTTAGCAGTTCCATAAATATGCTTAATCACAAAAGTAAAATTATATATGAATTCAACCCATTTAGCATGTTTTTGGTTCAACTTCTCCTTTTGAGTCATCAATTGTAAAGCATGATTATCACTATACAAAACAAACTCTTTAGGAACAAAATAATGTCTCCATTTCTTCAGTGCTTGTATGACTGCATAAAATTATTTTTCATATTTTGAGTACTTAATCTTCGCTTCATTCAGTTTCTCACTGAAATATTGATCCGGATTATTTTTCAGCACGAAATGAGATCGGAGATATAATAAAGAAATGCATAGAGATATCACAGATATTCAATAATATAACATAAATGTATCATAGATGCAACCATAAACAAAGATATACAGTAATACACGATTTCTATTAATGAAAGAAATGTACAGAGACTGTAAAAATACAGAGTGAAAGACTCGCTAGAATGGTGGTAGCTTATCTCTGAGAATAGATGTGACGGCTACTCGCATTTGCAAGAAGATGATTACAATGAGGCTCTGAAGACCTTTTTACAATAATCAAGAATTTCAAGAACCCTAGACATCCAAAAACCTAACCCTAGGATATGAAGCGCCAAAATTCATGTGGGCCCTGTTTGGGTAAGTGAGTACATCAACTTCCCAGGGTCGTAACTTTTGTATATGGTCTTCGTTTTAGGCGTGTGATAGATCGTTGGAAATTTATTGTTGAGGAGATTCATTTTGGGGGCTCAATCATGCATTTGGATATCATTGAGAACCTTGATCTCAAAAAAATTCATTTGGACCCTCAAAATGGGCCCGGAAGTTAAAACCTGCTAAAAATAGTAAATTGCCAGAAAACTTTTTTGAGCAATTTGAAAAAGGTGGGTGGCCACCGATATCCATATGGATCAAATATGCAACTGGCCTATCATCTTGGCTCAAGACTACTCCAATTGCAAATCCACTCGCGTCACACCTGACCTAGAATGTCTTGCTAAAATCTGGCAAAACCAGAATTGGTTGCTCCGTGATCTTCTTCTTCAGCAGGTTGAAGCTCTTCTCTGCTTCTTCTGTCTAGTGAAAAGACTTATGTATTTTCTTCATCGTATCCATCATTGGTGCACTAATTCCACTGAAATTTTGAATGAATTTCCTATAGAAACTTGTCAAACCATGGAAGCTTCGAACTTCAAACACAATCTTCGGCGATGGCCAATTTTTAATTGCATATAACTTTGTTGGATCCATCTTCAACTCATTCGCAAAGATAACAAAACCCAAATAAATGAGTTTTTTCCTCATAAATGATGATTTCTTCATATTAATTAGCAATTTATCTTGCTGTAATCTTCTCATCACTACAGCTAAATGCTTTAAGTGCTCTGCTTCTGTCTTGCTGAAAATTAATATATCATCAAGATATACAATGACGAATTTCCCTATGAAATCCTTCAAGACTTCATTCATCAATCTCATGAAAGTACTAGGTGCATTCGTTAAGACAAATGGCATGAAAAGCCATTCATATAGCCCCTCATTCGTCTTGAATGTTGTCTTCCATTCATCACCTTCTCTCATCTGAATTTGATGATATCCTCTTTTCAAATCAATCTTTGAAAAAAACTTTGCTCCACTCAAGCAATCCATCAAGTCGTCCATCCTTGGCAATGGAAATCTATATCTGATGGTAATAGTATTGATTTCCCTTGAGTCTGTACACATTCTTCAACCTCCATCTTTCTTTGGGTTGAGCACTATTGGAACAGCGCATGGGCTCAAGCTTTCTTGAACCAGTCCTTTGTCCATTAAGTCTTGGACCTGTCTCTTGACTTCCTCATTTTCCTGTGGTTTCAACCTGTATGTGGATTTTTTCGGTGACTTGGCTCCAGGTATAAGATCGATATGATGGATTATACTCTTGATAGGTGGAAATGAACAAGGTAGTTCGTCCACTACTATATCATCAAATTCTCCCAACAATTCCTGGATTTCTTCTGGTAAATCATCTATCCTCGTATTGATCAAAACAATTTTAGGCTTCCTGAACACAATAAATTGTGTGTATTCCTTCTTCTTAACCTCCTTAAGATGTTCCTTCCCACTCATGAGAAGTAAAGTATTTCTCATCTATGTTTTCACCTCTTGGTTTTTAATCAAAAACAACATGTGCATCCTCCCATTCTTCTCCAGGGTGTATGTGTTCTTTCTCCCATCGTGAATCACATTTCTGTCATATTGCCATGGTCCACCAAACAATAGATGACAAACATCCATGGGAATGACATCACATAATATTTCATCCTTATATCCTCCTATTTTAAATTCAACTAAACATTATTTAGTGACATATTGTCCTCTCTGTGAGCTTCCTCCTCTCTTATGCTGAGTTTGAGGTTTCTTCCCCTCTTCTTTAGATTTCTGAGTTTTGTCTTGGGCAATTGTTTTGCCTTTGTCTTTACTTCTACCTTGACCTCTTTGACCTTTCTTTCGATTCAGCTTCTCTTCATCTTTCAGAGCTATCTGATAAGAATATTCCACATGTCGGATGGTCATCATTCTCATCTCATATTGGATGTCATATCGTAGACCATTCATGTACCTGACAACTTTTCATCATCACTTTCCTAATGACCTACTCTGATGTTTATCTTGTAGAACTCTTCAGTGTATTCTTTCACTGACATAAACTTCTATCTCAAATTCTGCATCCTCCGAAATAGAGTGATTTGATAATCATTGGGTATAAATTTGGCTTTCATCTTTGCAACCATTCTATCCCAGCTTTTGATTTTCTGCTTTCCTTTGCAGCATCTGTCAGCCTACAGTTCATCCCACCACAATGTTGCATCCCATTTAAGTCTATTAATGACATGTTTGACTTTCTTGTCTTCCTCTACATCCTCATAGTCGAAGTATTTATCCATAGCTCTAATCTAGTCTAGAATCTCTTCAACATCCAAGTTTCCCTCATATATTGGAATGTCCATTTTTTCTCTGGCACCTATCCTTGCAACAACCCCGAATAGGCGTTCATATGCAACATCTTCGATTGCAACTTCTTCTCCTTCATTTCCATCTTCATTTTCACTTTCAGTCTCGCTGATATCCCCAACGTCAACTGTGTGCCTCTGTGTTATCTCCATGGCATCAAGCCTGGCACGTAACTCATGCATTTATCTTTCTCTCGCTAGATTAGGCATTGGCATTGGCCTATCTATTCTTCTCAGTGTCATGGCTATAACATTTTCCCCTGTTCTCCCTGCTACAGAAAGCAAAGAACTTGTTCTGAGCTCTGATACCACAAATGATGCAAAATTCCTAACCCACAGGCCAAATTCCACGCAGGATCGTTCTAAATCTGCCCCTGAGCCAAATTGACTTTTCTATTCCTCTACAGGGAATCCCATGCAAACACACCAGTGTTTTCCACAGGTACTTATAGGTATTCCCACATGATCAAACACAAGGCATCAACATAAATCTCCTGACCAACAATATGATTGCACCCTTTGTCAAATCAGGATTTCGGGTTTCGCGATATCGTGACTCATGTTGTTGAGTTTCCTGTCTCTTCAACCTCCAAAACCTGAAATGTCGAATTGTCGAAATCTTTGACTGTGTCCTCCTCCACAGTTGTGTCGTGTTTCGTAACTTCAAGAATTTTGGAGTAAAGAACCCCGACCTCTTGTCTTCAAAACTTTCGAAATGTCGAAATGGCTAGCTCCCCAACAAAACTTTTCGTCGATTCATAGTTTTGAACTTCGTGACTTCATGAATTGAGCTACAAGACTTTCGATTCTTCAACCTTCAAAACCTCGAAACGGTCAATGAGGATTGACTCTGCCTATTGACGAAAACACGTGACCTGCCTTCCCCACTGTACTCTGTTTCCCAAGTGGATTTTTTCCACCTGTCCACTCAAGCTTTCCGGCTTTGAAAACTTGAACAACCCTTCGACAGTCGTTCCTCTATCACTTCAAAACCCCAAACTCTAAAATGGCACCTTCCAACAGGGCCATCATCTATAATCCTCCTTTTGATTCGACGACCTACGTTATTTTGAACTTCCAGGTACTGGGAGTTTGAAACTCTTGATCCCAAAATGCTACCTCCTCTGCCTCCTGACATAAGAAGTGCTGAAATCTTGAAATTCGATGCCAAAATTCCTATCGCAACTCACGAATTTAGGATTTTTGCTCCACTATGCCTCGACTCCTTGTTTTCAAGACCCCCGAAATGCCGAACTCTGAAATTTCTAAGCACCGAAAATTCTAGGCCTCATCTTCACACACAATAATCCATTTCGTGATTTGGAAGTTTGATTGACCAAGGGATTTGGCTTGCACTCCAAACTTACAACCCCCGATTTGCCAAAATGATATTGATGGATCGATGGTCACAATAAATGGTAAATTTTGAATCTTGAAACCAATGTAATGGGCTCATCCAACCCTTATCCACCCTGCAGCTCCTCTGGATCCTACGGTCCTCGCGACTTCATGAGTTCACCTTGGATAATTCTGACTGTCCTATTTACTCGTCAATGACTTCACTGGCCAAACTGATTTGGTGTCTTTCCACTGAACTTAACTTCTGCGTGATGATTCATCTCCCTGGCTTCCTTTGAATACTTCAAAGGCGTTGATCATCCTGAGCCTTCTATTGCAACATCAGGTCTTGAAAGGACTCATGCACGCACTCTTTGCGGCACTCTTTCAAATACTTCTGTGTATTTGATTCTTTAACTCTTTGCACTCTTGGCAACAACAGTCTTTCACTCTTAAACCTTAGTTGATAAATTCTAAGGCTTCAACTAGCCTGCGCACACCTTGCATGGCTTTTGTTCTTCACCTGCACTTCTACTGGAATGAGAACAATGATATCCTTCCTGAGATTTTTGAGATAAAACTCACACCTTCATCAACACGCACCTTGCAGACATTCACTCCACTCCTTGTAGGAACTCTCTCATGAAGAGAAACAATTGAAGCTCATTCTTCTCCTCTCTCAGACTTCATACATTCAACATGAAATCATACATTCAACACAAAATAACAACAAAGGCATAACAAAGAGAATAAAACAACTGTAAGCATACCATTCAGCATATGTAAACAACAAACATCATAACACCATGAAATATAAGTCAAAGCTTCATATATTAACTCAAATACTCCTTTACATTGGTTCTTCTCTACAACTCTTTGCTATGGGTCTCTTTTTATTTTCTGTGCTAATGATACAATAATACAAGAGTGAGGATGTCTATATCTGTTTTCCCTCCTACACTCTAAATTGTCTAATCTCTTAATTCCAATCTACTTACTTTCATTAATAGACTTAAATGCCTATTACAATTTGACAGATGGGAGTAATCCCCCCAGATATGTTCATATCTCCTAGGTATAAATTCAAAGTATGCCTTCTTCCTAACTATTACATTAATGCTTTTAAGTTCAAAATTCAAAACGTTGTTCATAAAAACGTGCTCTTTTTCCATATGCGCATCCAGCTGCTCCTTTGGCTAGGCGTATGCTTTTGTCTTTGTACAATGTTCCTGAATCACCCCTTGAAGTGGACTATATTCATTGAATTGTTATCATTTTCAAGGTGATTGGTTCATAACTAAATTATCTAAATAAATCCAATGGAAGATCCCATTCTTCATTAAATTGACATGGAATTGACATATAACATTCAAAGGTCATAGGTGTATGTGAACTAATATGTGATTTATATAGAGATAATAATAAAACAACATATAGATCATCTTTCTCAAAACATGCATTGTATACTTAGAAATATGAAGTAGATAGCATTGTGAGTGAAAACTATCTTGATTGAAGGAGGCCAATCAAAGATAACAATGTTTAGAAAAATGTCGACAAATAACGTTGAAAAGTAATATGTATAATGTAGAAGACCAAAAAGTAGGAAAAAGTAGATCAAAATATGTCAAGCCCTGATAAAATGATGTGGGAGCATCACCATAAATGCTCAAAGAGGCCAAGTGGAGGAAAAATCAACATCTTCCATGCGCATTCAAACTGATTTGAATTCTAAGGAGAGCGCGTCATTTTGATATTTTGAAGACATTATAATTAAAGCCTTTTTAATGTTTGGATGCCTGAGATATTATATGAGATAAAAAAAGATTGTAATTTCTTTGATGCATATAGTATTGTACAAATATTGAGCAACGACTCGTATCTGTGTTGTAAATTTCCATTTATTGTAATAAGGCTTAGTAGGAGAATCATTTAATTGTGATAGGATGGATCTTAGATAGTCGAGAGGGAAGGCTCGAGAATCCTCATGTATAAATATATGTAGTCTAAGCCCAAATGAGGTTTCTAAATATTATTGCATTTTTTTGTTGAAGGGTGTTGAATAAGGATCGTCGCGGAGATGCAAAATCTTTGTAAATGATTTCTAAATGAATATAATAGAGCATAATTGCTTTCAAATCTGTGTACATGTTTGCCTTTGAGTAATTGGGTAATGTTATGCCATTTTCTTCATGTGTTTTATATGTCTATGTATGCATGTTATTGTTGATTGGATGAACCTATGATGTTCTATAATCTTCAATTTCTCTTCTAAAATCTTGGTGCAAGGAGTGCGAAGGAAGATTCGGTTATAGACTCGATAGCTCAGGATATATTTAGTGAATTCTCACATAGTGAGTGCAAGGACTGCACATATACTTATCTAAGTATAAAATCTTGAGAAGACCCTTGCAAGGTGCGCACAGGGCCAACACTTAGTCAAGTGTTGAATAAGTTCCAAGGAAGATGAGCGCAAGGAGTGTGCAAGAGGGTTTTTCCAAAAATCTTCAAGTCTGAAGTCTTTCAAATTTCTAGAGAAGTGCAAGGAGTGTGCTAGGGGTTTGAATCACCTTAAGCGATAAAGCTCAGGAGAATTAGTAGGAAAATTACTTGGAGAGAGTATTTTATCTTGTTTGAAGGTCAAGGGGTTGATATCCATTCAATAAGAGCCAGGACTTTTTGTGACTGTCTGATCTAGAGAAGGTACGTGGGAGATAACCCTTGAAGTCCTTCGGACTTCGCTTATTCGAAATCTTTTAAGTTTGTGTCATGGAGGAGAAAAGTTTCCCAAAGACTCGAGATCCAATGTAAATATGGACCATCCATTAGCATAGAAATGTGTTTGCAGATCGGAGATAGTCTGTAATTCCAGCTATTTGGAGGAATTGGGGTGTCATTGAAAAAAAATGAAATACTCCTGAAGCTATGAAAGTTGGAGTGCATCTGGGCCGTTGATAGTGAGTACATGTGTCAACAGATCTCAGACTTTGCAAGTTCAATAGTATACATAATGGAGGCACAAATTCCAGTGGATCAAGAATGCCCGAAGGCCTAAATGACGAAGTAGATCATGACTCCTTACCACTTTGAAGTTTGATGATTCGACGAAGTGTATGTGACATGTGTTAACCTATTGGATATCCAAAAGGCCGGAGTCCCGAAGAGGATCATAACCTTGGTTCCAGCAGAGGTGTGGACCATCAATTGATCCCCTTCGCGAGTTCACCAATTTGTCAATGCAGAGGATTTGAGGTGTTAGGTGGTGAAAATACCTAAATCCCAGAGCACGGAGTATACGGGGAACATTGACCAAAGGTAAGTACTAACCACTTGATTTGTTGATTCATAGTTTGGCACTCAAGGAATCTCACGTGTTGGAGTGGGTAAAATCCCTGAATCCCATAATACCGAAGACTATGTGAGTCATATATCTCGATGCTTATTGAGAACTCTTGACCTTTGCCATAATTCAGGTATTCGCGAATCTAACATTCAGGAGGATTGTGGGTTATAGTTGTTGGAACTCCCAAAGTCGAAGCTCAGAAGTACTAGATTTCCTGTGTGAAAGAGTTTATCCCATGTATTTCATCCAAGGTCATGCGGAAGGCTCTGCTAGAGTATCAATACCCCATGAAAACTTGGTTTTACGCATGACGAAAAATGAAAGGCATGTGGAGAAGTATTTTGAGGGCTCAACAGGGGCATGAGATCTAATTCATCTCCTTAGAGTGAAATATCCTTATACTGAGAGGTCACGTGAACCCTTGGTAGTGGTTGGGGTTTGTTTCAAGTGGTATTAGAGCCCAAATTAAGCTTTGTAAGGAAAATAAAAATTAAAACCATGCCACTAAGGAGACACAAAGAGAGACCAATGGTGAATGCAGCCATGGGAGAAGAAATGTGACAACTTTATGCAAGGTTGGAGTCCATGGAGACAGTGTAAATAAGATCAACCAAATCTAGTGACATCCGTGAATATGAAAGTGAGGAGGTTGAAGCAGAAGAAGTTGTAGGAGAACAAGTAGTAGAGGAGGGACTGTTGAGAGTTGTTGTTAAAATGGGATCCAGAGAAAAAATGGAAGTACCAATGTATCAAGGTAATTTGGATGTTGAAGAACTTCTTGAATGGATGATTTATTTAGACAAGTACTTTGACTATGAGGATATTAATGATGAGAAGAATGTGAATCATGTTGTGACCATATTGAAGGGACATGCAACATTATGGTGGAATGAATTTCAAGTTGATCAAAGATGCAAAGGTAAGTCAAATATTAAGAATTGGGATAGAATGGTGGCTAAGTTAAAGGATAAATTTATACCCAAGGATAAATAGATAAATCTATTCAAGAAGTTGCATAACCTAAGGTAGAAAGGTTTGTCAGTGAAGGAGTACACAAAATAGTTTTACAAGATGAACATAAGAGTAGTACATAGAGAAAAGGATGAAGAAAAAGTTGTATGGTATATTAATGGCTTGAGATATGAAATCCAATATGAGATCAATATGATGTGACAATGATAATTGTGGAATATGATTATGAGGTATCCCTGGAAGAAAAAGAAAAGTTGGCAAGGAATCAGAGTCAACGAAATAGAGTAAAGAGTCCTAATAGAGGAAGAGGAATTGTTAGAGAAAATTTCCATAAATCCAGAGGAGAAGATGGAAAGTATCACAATCAAATATAGAAAGGAGGAAACTCTAGAGGAGGACACTGTGGAGGAATAAGTTATTTTCCCATAGGAAGAGGAAGAGGAAAAGGAGGAGAAGTGAAGTGATATGCCTATGGAAAGACAGGGCACATGTTTTGGGAATGTCCTCAGAAGAAAAATACATGAACCAAAGAAGCTCTCATTTATAAAGCACATAAGAGGAATGTGGAGATAGAGATGAAGGAAGAAGAAATAGAAGAAGAAAGATCACTTATGATGAGGAAAGTTCTTGTGAATCCATAGAAAGAAGCTTGAGAACCAGTCCATAGGAACAGTCGGTTCAGAACTACTTGTAAGGCCAAACATAGAGTATGCAAGGTGATTATAGACAGTGGGAGCACTAATAATTTGGTACCCCCAGAGATGGTGGAAAATATAAAGTTGGAGATGATTGCACATCTGAATCCGTATAATGTGTTTTGGTTGCAGAAAGGACATCAACTCATGGTAATTCAAAAATCAAAAGCTGAATTCAAAATAGGTGGCTATAAAGATGCAGTTTTATGTGATGTCATACCTATGGATGTTTGTCATATTTTGTTGGGAAGACCTTGGAAATATGATAGGAACGTCATACATTATGGGAGGACGAATACATATACCCTTGATTAGAATGGGTGTAATCATATATTTATCCCAATAGAATATAAATGAGTCAAAGAGGAAGCTATTCCTAGAATACTTCTCATGAGTGGGAAGGAACTCTTGAAAGAAGTCAAGAAGGAATAGGAAATGTAGTTTGTTGTTGTAGGTAAGACAAGATTCATCCTTACAGACACTTCTATGAGCGATTTTCCTATAAAGGTTCAGGATTTGTTGGATGATTTCATTGATATTGTGGTGGATGAGTTACCTCACTCTTTGTTTCCCATCAGGAGTATCACTCACCATATTTAACTTATTACAAGAGAAAGTTTCTCAAAAAAAGAAGCACACAGATTGACCCCTCAAGAGAATGAAGAGGTCAAGAAGAAAATCCAAGATTTGTTGGATAAATGTTTGATCAAGGAAAGTTTGAGCCCATGTGCAGTACCAATTGTGTTGAGTCTGAAAAAGGATGGAGGTTGCATAATGTGTATAGATTTGAGAGCCATCAACAATATAACCATTAGGTATAGATTCCTTTTTCCTAGAATGGATGATTTTATGGATTTATTGAGTGGAGATAGTTGTTTTTACAAGATAGATTTGAAAAGTGGATATCATCAGATAAGAATGAGAGAAGGAGATGAATGGAAGACAACATTCAAAACAAATGAAGGATTGTATGAGTGTCTTGTTATGCCTTTTTTCTTAACAAATTCCCCAAGTACATTTATGAGGTTGATGAACGAAGAGATCAAATATTTTATTGCTAATTTCGTGATCATTTATTTACATGACATTCTAGTTTTTAGTAAGACTAAAGAGGAGCATCTCATAAACTTGAATATGGTGTTGAGGAGATTACAACAGGACAAGGGTGAATTTGAGGAAATTTTATTTTATGAAAAACTAACTTTTCTATTTCGGGTTTGTGATCTCTTCAAATGAATTGAAGATGGATCCAGAAAAGGTGATGGAAATTAGAGAATGCCCTTATCCAAGAAGTGTGTTTGAGGTAAGAATTTTTCATTCGTTGGCAATTTTTTACAAGAAATTCATTAGGAGTTTTAGCAGTATTTGTGCACCCATACTGGACACCATAAGGAAGGAGCATAGATATTTTAATTGGATAGAAGAGGCTGAGAAAGGATTTAGAGTGTTGAAATAAAAGATAACGGAACAACCTATTCTATTTATGCCATATTTTAAAAATACATTTCAAGTTAAATGTGATGAGAGTGGAGCATACATTGGCATAGTTTTAAGTCAAGACAATAATACTGTTGCTTATTTCAGTGAGAAGTTGAATGATGTTAAGAGGAAGTATTCCATATTTGACAAGGATTTGTATGTTTTAACACAAGCCTTGAAAAAGTGGTGGCATTATATTATCTCGAAGGATTTTGTTTTATATACTAACAATTAAGCCTTACAATTTATAACCAGACAAGAGAAGTTGAACCAGATCCATGCCAAATGGGTAGAATTCATGTAGAATTTTAATTTTGTTATTAAGCATATTAATGAAATCACTAACAAAGTTGTAGATGATTTGAGCAGGAGAAGTTTGATCTTCCAAGAATTCCAAGTGGAGACTTTGGGATTTGAACACCTCAATGAGATGTATCAAGAAGACCCAGACTTCAAAGAATCTTATGAAGCATGTGAGAACCCTTTGCTAAGGGACATAAATCAATGGATGGAATATATGATCCAATATGGATTGTTATTTAAAGGAAGTCGACTGTGTATCCTGAAATGTTCAATGAGGGATAAATTGTTCAAGGAGAAGCACAATGGAGGATTGGCTGCACATTTCAGCCACGATAAAACATATGCACAATTGATTTCTTTGTACCATTGTCCAGGCATGAGGTATGATGTGAAGAAATTGGTGGAAAGATGTATAATCTACCAGTATGCTAAGGGAAAGAAGTAGAACATTGGATTGTGTCAACCATTTCTTATTCCAGACGGGCCATGGGATGCCTTAAGTATCGATTTTTTTCTAGGATTGCCAAGAAATCGGAGGGGTAGTGATTCAATATTTGTAGTGGTTGACATATTCTCAAACATGGAAGATTTTATACCATGTTAGAAAACTAGTGATGCTACCCATATAGGAAATTTATTTTTCAAGGAGATTTTGAGATTACATGGGTTGCCCACGAGTATAGTCTCAGAAAGAGATACTAAATTTGTGGGACACTTTTGGAATACTTTGTGGAAGAAGATGGGGACAAGTTTTTCGTTCATTTTAGCATATATTTCTCAGAAATATGAATAGAATGAGGTAGTAAATTGAAGCTTAGTGAATTTGTTGAGGAGTTTGATCACCGAACATAATATTTAGTGCGATCAAATTCTGCCCCAAGCAGAGTTTTCATATAATGACTCATCGAATAGGATTATTGGTAAAACCCTATTAAAAATAGTATATGGAATGCATTCAAGAGGAATTTTAGAGTTGAGAGATTTGGGACAAGATGAGTTCTAAAGTGTAGGAGAAGAATATTTTGCTGCAAAGATGCATAAGTTGCATGATCAAATTAAAGGACAACTATAGAATAGAAACCAGAAGTACAAGAGCTGAATAGACCAAAGAAGAAGAGAGGATAATTTCAAATTTGGAGATCAGGTCTTAGTGCACCTGAGGAAGGAGAGATTTCTGAAAGTAAAATATAACAAGTTGAAGATGAAAAATATAGGACCATGTAATATCCTCATAAATTTTGTTGCGAATGCTTACGAGATTGAGTTTTGAGAGGACATTGGAATATCACAAATAATCAATGTAGCAGACTTGTACCCTTACAGGATGGATGATATAGGAGAGAGTGATGGACAGGAGGAGATTCAGTGGAAGAGACAAATGCCCATAGCAGAGAAGCCATAGATAGAAAAAAATTTAGATCAAAGGATTGCTAAGAAGACTAAGATGAAAGTTTACTATGAGTATCTGGTTAAGTGGAAAGGTCATCCAGTAGAAGAAGCCAATTGGATAACTAAAACTAATATCCAAAAGTATGGAAATATAATGCAGGAGCTCATGGATAGGAATCCATGAATCATTTTTTCCTAAGGATTATGATGCAAGAGCATCACCATCAATTCTCAAAGAGGCAAAGTGGAGGATAGCTCAGCATCCAGAGGGGGCATTCAAACTGGTTTGAATTCTAAGGAGAGTGTGTCATTTTGATATTTTGAAGACATTATAATTAAATCCCCTTTAATGTTTGGATACTTGAGCCATTATATGAGATCGTAGAAGATTGTAATTTATTTTATGCATATAAGATTGTACAGATATTGAGCATTGAATTGTATCTGGGTTGTAAATGCCCATTTATTGTAATAAAGCTTAGTAGGAGAATGTTTTAATTTTAATAGGATAGATCTTAGATAGTCTGGAGGGAAGACTCGAGAATCCTCTTGTGTATAAATATATGTAGTCTAAGCCCAAATGAGGATACAAGAGATTATTTCATTTTTTTTGTTGAAGGTTGTTCAAGAAGGCTAGTTAGAGAGCTTCAGAATATTTGTAAATGTTTTCTAAATGAATATAATAAAGGAGAATTGCTTTCAAATCTATGTACATGTTTTCCTTTGATTAATTCGGTAATGTTATGTCATTTGATTAATGTGTTTTATATGTCTATGTATGCATGTTATTGTTGATTGGATGAACCTTTGATGTTCTATAATCTTCAATTGTTTCTCTTCTGAAATCCTAGTGCGAGGACTGCATAGTTCCCACGCAAGGAATGTGAAGGAAGAGTCGGTTACAGACTCGATAGCTCAGGAGAGATTGAGTAAATTCTTGCAGAGTGAGTGCAAGGAGTGCACATATACTCATCAAAGTATAAAAGATCAAGAAGACCCATGCAAGGTGTGCATAGGGCTAACACTTATTCAAGTTTTGAATAAGTTCCAAGGAAGACAAGCGCAAGGAGTGTGCAGGAGGGTTTTTCTAAAAATATTCAAGTCAGAAGTCTTTCAAAGTTTTATAGAACTGCAACGAATGCTCCAGGGGTTCAAATCACCTTAAGAGATAAAGCTCAGGAAAATTAGTGGGAAAAAATCCTTTGAGAGAGGAGGTTATCTTGTTTGAAGTTCAAGGGGATGAGATCCATTCGGGAAGAACCAAGATCTCTTATGATTGTCTGATGTAGAGAATGTGCATGGGATATAACCTTTGAATTCCTTCATACTTCGCGTATTTAGAAGTTTTTGATTTTGTGTCATGTAGGAGATAAGTTTCCCAAAATCATGGGATCTGAAGTAAATATAGACCATCGATTAGCGGGGACACATGTCTGTAGATCGAAGATAGTCTAGAAGTCCAAATATCCAGATTATTTGGGGCATGGTTGATAAAACATGCAATACTCCCGAAGCCTTGAAAGACAGAGCGCATTTGGGTCGTTGATAGTGAGTACACGTGTCAACATATCTCGAACTTTGTGGGTTTGATAGTCCAGAGAATAGAGGCTAAAATTCTGGTGGATCATGAATCTTCAAAGGGCTGAAGGATGGAGTATATTGAAGCCATTCTTTTTCAAGGAAATGACGATTGTAGATCATGAATCCTAACCACTTTGGAGTTTCATGATCCAGGGAAGTGTATGTGTTAACCTCTTAGAACTCTCGAAGGTAGGAGTCTCAGAGAGGATCATAACCGTTGGTTTCTAGATAGGTGTGGAATGTTGATTGATCCCCTTCATGAGTTCTCCAGTTCGATACTCCAGAGGATTTGAGGTATCAGGTGGTGAAAATCCTCAAAGCCTAGAGCATGGAGTAGATGGGGACCATTGACCTGAGGTAAGTACTAACCCCTTGATCTGTTGATTTGGAGTTCGGAAATCTGGGAGTATGGACTATTGGAGTAGGTGAAATCCCCGAAGCTTGGAATATAGAAGACTATATGAGTTGTGCATATAATTTCTTATCAAGAATCATTGATCTTTTCCATAATTCATCTATTCGTGAATCCGACATTCAGGAGGATTGTAGGTTGTAGTTGTCGGAACTCTTGAATCCAGAAGCTTTGAAATGTTAGAGTTCCTATGGTTTAAAGATATTATACCATATATTTTTCCCAAGGTCATGGGTAAGGCTTCATTGGAGTATCAAGACCCCCCATAAACTTGGTTTTACGTGCGGGGAAAAGGGAAAAATCACGTGGAGAATTACTTTGAGGGATCAACAGGGAGCCAAGAGCTAATTCATCTCATTAGAGTGAAAGATCCATATATCAGGAGTTCATGTGAACCCATGGGAGTGGTGGGGGTTTGCATCAAGTGGTATCAGAGCCCTAATCAGGCTCTATAATGAAATGAAAACTTAAAACCATGCTGCCAAGGAGATGCAGAGAGAGAGAGAGAGAGAGAGAGAGAGAGAGAGAGAGAGAGAGAGAGAGAGAGAGAGAGAGAGAGAGAGAGAGAAGAGTGTCCAATGAAGCCATGAGATAAGAAATGAGACAACTTCGTGCACGGTTGGATGCCATGGAGACAATGAAAAGAAGAGAACCTAAGGAGGTTGAATGTCATACATGATGGGAGGAAGAATACCTATACCCATGAGAAGAATGGGTGTAAGCACATGTTTCTTCTAATAGAAGATAAAGGAGTCAAAGAAGAAGTTGGTCCTAGCATACTTCTCATGAGTGGGAAGGAAATCTTGAAAAAATACAAGAAAGAATAGGAAATGTAGTTTGATGTTGTAGGTAAGACAAGATTCATCCTTAAAACCACTTCTATGAGTGACTTTCCTGTAAGGGTTCAGGAGTTGTTGGAAGAGTTTGTTGATATTGTGGTTGATGAGTTACCTCACTCTTTTCCTCTCATTAGGATTATCAGTCACCATATTGTCCATATTCTAGAAGCAAGTTTTCAAAACAAACCAACATATAGATTGACCCCTCAAGAGATTGAAGAGGTCAAGAAGAAATTCCAAGAGTTGTTGAATAAAGGTTTGATTAGGGAAATTTTGAGCCCATGTGAAATACCAACTGTGTTGAGTCCAAAAAATGATGGAGGTTGGAGAATGTGTACGGATTCAAGATCCATCAACAAGATACCATCATGTATAGATTCCCTTTACCGAGAATGGATGATTTGATGGATTTCTTGAGTGGAGCAAGTTATTTTTCCAAGATAGACTTGAAGAGTGGCTATCATAATATAAGGATGAGATAAGGAGATGAATGGAAGACAACATTCAAAATAAATGAAGGATTGTATGAGTGGCTTGTTCTGCCTTTTGGCTTAACAAAATCCCCAAGTACGTTTATGAGGTTGATGAATGAAGTGATAAAAAATTTTATTAGTAAGTTTGTGATCATTTATTTAGATGAAATTCTAGTTTTTAGTAAGACTAAAGAGGAGCATCTTAGACACTTGAATATGGTTTTGAGGAGATTATAGTAAGAGAAGTTGTTGGTGAATTTGAGGAAATGTTATTTTATGAAAAAAGAACTTATGTATTCTGGGTTCGTGATATCTTCAAATGAATTGAAGATGGATCCATAAAAGGTGAGAGAAATTAGAGAATGGCCTTCTCCAAGAAGTATTTTTGAGGTAACAAGTTTTCATGGGTTGGCAAGTTTTTACAAGAAATCCATCAGAAGTTTCAACAGTATTTTTTCACCCATACTGGACACCATAAGGAAGGAGAATATATATTTTAATTGGACAGAAGAGGTTGAGAAAGGATTTAGAGTGTTGAAAGAAAAGATAACATAACAACATATTCTAGCTATACCATATTTTAAGAAGACATTTCAAGTTAAATGTGATGCAAGTGGAGCAGCCATTGGCACATATTTAAGTCAATACAATAATCATGTTGCTTATTTCATTGAGAATATGAGTGATGTTTAGAGGAAGTATTCCACATGTGACAAAGATTTTTATGTTGTAATACAAGCCTTGAAAAAGTGGAGGCATTATTGTATCTCGAAGGAGTTTGTTTTATATACTGGCAATCAAGTCTTGAAGTTTATAACCAGACAGGAGAAGTTGAACCAGATACATGCCAAATGGGTAGAATTCATCTAGAATTTTACTTTTGTTATTAATCATATTAGTGGAAGCACTAACAAAGTTGCATATGCTTTGACCAGGAGATGTTTGATCTTGCGGGAATTCCAAGTGGAGACTTTAGCATTTGAACACCTCAATGAGATGTATCAAGAAGACCTAGACTTTGAGGAATCTTATGAAGCATGTGAGAACCATTTTCTAAGGGAAATAAATCATTGGATGGAATATTTGATCCAAGATGGATTTCTAAGGAAGTCAATTGTGTATCCTGAAATGTTCAATGAGGGATAACTTGTTGAAGCAAAAGCACAGTGGAGGATTGGTTGGACATTTTGGCCACGATAAAACATATGCAAATTTGATTTCTTTGTACCATTATCTAGGCATGAGGTCTGATGTGAATAAATTCATGGACGGATGTAGAATATTTTATTATGCTAAGTGAAAGAAACAGAACACTGGATTGTATCAGTCATTGCCTATTCCAGACATGTCGTGGGATGCCTTAAGTATTGATTTTGTTTTGGGATTGCCAAGAACAAAGAGGGGTAGTGATTCAATCTTTTTAGTGGTTGACAGATTCTCAAAGATGGCACATTTTATACCATGTCAGAAAACCAGTGATGCCACCCATATAGAAAATTTAATTTTCAAGGAGATTGTGAGATTACATGGATTTCCTAGGAGTATAGTCTCAGACACATATACTAAATTTGTGGGATACCTTTGGAGGACTTTGTTGAAGAATTCCGGGATAATTTTTTCTTCCATTCCAACATATCATCCTTAGATAGACGTACATACTGAGGTAGTAAATCAAATATTAGGGAATTTGTTGAGGATTTTGGTCATCGAATATAATAGTTAGTTGTATCAAATTCTTCCCCAAGAAAAGTTTGCATATAATGACTCACCAAATAGGAGTACTGGTAAAATCCTATTCCAAATAGTATATGGAATGCATCCAAGAGGAATTTCAGAGTTGAGATACTTGGGACGAGATGAGTTTCAAAGTGCAGGAGAAGAAGATTTTTCTGTAGAGATGCAGAAGTTGCATGATCATATTAAAGGACATCTATAGGATAGTAACCAAAAGTATAAGAGTCGAATAGACCAGAGAAGAAGAGAGGCTAATTTCAAAGTTGGAGATCATGTCTTAGCGTACATGAGGAAGGAGAGATTTCTGAAAGGAAAATATAACAAGTTGAATATGAAGAAGATAGGACCATTTCAGATCCTCATAAATGTTTTTGTGGATGCTTACAAGATTGATTTTCCAAAGGACAATGGAATATCACCAATATTCAATGTAGCAGACATGTACCCTTACAGGATAGATGATACAGGAGAGACATTGGATAGGAGGAGATTGAGTGGAAGCGTCAAATTTTCGTAGCAGAGAAGCCACAGATAGAGAAAACTTTGGGTCAAAGGATTGCTACGAAGAGCAATAGGAAAGTTTACTATCAGTATTTTGTTAAGTGGAAAGGTCATCCAATAGAATATGTCAGTTGGATAAATGAAACTAATATCTAGAAGCATGGAAAGATAGTGGAGGAGCTCATAGATAGGAGTCCATGAATATTTTTGTCGTGAGTATGATGCAGGAGCATCACCAATAATTTTCAAATATTCCAAGTGGAGGACAACTCATCATTCATCCTGTGTATTCAAACTGATTTGAATTCTAAGGAGAGTGCGTCATTTTGATATTTTGAAGACATTATAATTAAATCTGCTTTAATGTTTGGAGGCTTGAGCCATTACATGAGATCTCACAAGATTGTAATTTATTCAATGCATATAGGAGTGTACATATATTGAGCATTGATCCATATCTGGGTTGTAAATTCCTATTTATTGTAATAAGGCTTAGTAGGTGAATGTTTTAATTGTGATAGGATAGCTCTTAGATAGTCTAGAGGGAAGGCTCGAAAATCCTCTCATGTATAAATATATGTAGTATAAGCCCAAATGAGGTTGTTAAAGATTATTTCATTTTATTGTTGAAGGTTGTTGAAGAAGGCTCGTCGAAAAATTGTAGAATCATTGTAAATGTTTTTTAAATGAATATAATAGAGGATAATCACTTTCATATTTGCATACATGTTTGCCTTTGAGTAATTGGGTAATGTTATTCTATTTTCTTCCTATGTTTTATATGTCTATGTATGCATGTTATGGTTGATTGGATGAACCTGTGATGTTCTATAATATTCAAATTTTTATCTTCAGAAATCCTAGTGCAAGGAGTGCATAGTTCCCATGCAAGGACTACAAAGGAATATTTGGTTACAGACTCGATAGCTCAGGAGAGATTGAGTGAATTCTTGCAAAGTGAGTGCAAGAAGTGCACATATACTCATTAATTATAAAACTAGAGAATACCCGTGCAAGGTGTGCACAAGGCCAACACTTAGTCAAATGTTGAACAAGTTCTAAGGAAGACAAGCGGAAGGAGTGAGCATGAGGGTTTTTCCAAAAATATTCAATTATGATGTATTTCAAAGTTTCATAGAAGCTTAAGGAGTGCACCAGGGGTTCGAATCACCTTAAGAGATAAAGCTCAGGAAAATTAGTGGGAAAAATTCCTTGGAGAGAGGATTTTATCTTGTTTGAAGGACAATGGGACGAGATCCATTTAGGAAGAGCCAGGATCTCTTGTGACCATCTGATCTAGAGAAGGTGTGTGGGAGATAACCTTTGAAGTCATTTGAACTTCACGTATTCATAATTTTTTGATTTTTTGTTGTGGAGGAGACAATTTTCCTAAAGACTTGGGATCCAAAGTAAATCTCGATCGTCCATTAGCGAGGACACATGTCTGCAGATCAGAGATAGTCCAGAAGTTCATCTATCCAGAGGAATTGGGGCATGGTTGCAAAAAAACTCAAGACTCTCGAAGCTCTAAAATATGAAGTGCATCTGGTTCATTGATAATGAGTACACGTGTCAACAGATATTGGAGTTCACGAGTTTGGCAATATGGAGAACAAAGGTGCAAATTCTAGTGGATCAAGAATCCCCAAAGGCCTGAAGGATGGAATAGATTTAGTCCATCCATTTGCAAGGACACGAGGATCTTCTATTGCGACTGCTTACCACTTTGTAGTTCGGTGATCCAGGGAAGTGTATGTGTTAACCTCTCGGAACTCCCGAAGGCTGGAGTCCCAGAGAGCATCATAACCATTGGTTGTTGGAGAGGTGTGGACCGTCGATTGAGCCCCTTCGCGAGTTCACCAGTTAGGCACTCTGGAGGATTTGAGGTGTCAAGTGGTGAAAATCCTTGAATCCCATAGCATGGAGTAGACAGGGACCGTTGATCTAAGGTAACTTCTAATCGCCCAATCTGTTGATTCATATTTTGTCACTCTGGGAGCATGGCATGTTGGAGCAGGTAAAATCCCAAAAGACCGGAATCCCAAAGACTGTGTAAGCCATATATCACAATGCTTATTGAGAACCGTTGATCTTTGTCGCAATTTGGCTATTCACGAATCTGACATTTGGGAGGATTGTGGGTTGTAGTTGTTGGAACTCTAGAATCTCGGAGCTCCCAAGTGCCATAGTTCCTGTGGGTTAAAGAGCTTAGCCCACATATTTGTCCCAAGGTCATGAGGAGGGCTCCACTAGAGTATCAGGAGCCCCTGCAAACTTGGTTATATGAACAGTGAAAAGGGAAAAGGATTATGGAGAAGTATTTTGAGGGCTCAATAGGGGCTCAAGAGATAATTCAACTCCTTAGAGTGAAATATTCTTAAACCAAGAGGTTGCGTGAACCCCTAGAAGTGGTGGGGGTTTGCATCACAAAATAATTAAGAATTACAATTTCCATTGAAAATTATATCAATACCTAGCACTTAAATGTATTTTCCATAAAAAATTGACTTAATTTTATATAAATAAGGTCATGATCACTTGAACTAGACCACTTTCCAACAACTATGCATTTCTAGCTTCACTTGAAAAAAATAGTCAATTTTCACAATAATGTTGGAGAATATTATGACCATAAAGTTAGGCCAAACTAGGATGTGGAATGTGGTTGTAGAGTGTGGTCATAAACCCTCATCTATGACTTACAAGGTGATTATTTAGGTTCTCTTGGAAGGAAACCATCTAGAAATTGCCCAAAAATATTTATTGACATGAGTGATTTATGTTATTGTATCAATTTCTTGACTCTAATTGGTTGTTTTTCACATTCTCTGTGCAAGTCTAGTAGATGGAAAGAAGCATTGAATATTATTAACAAGGTGGATTTCAGTGTTGATATTGTTATCTACACCAAAATGATTAGCAGGTTGTGTGAATAATCCATGTTAGAGAAAGCATTAGTATTTCTTCATAAGATGAGGGATAATTATTGCATTCCTAATGTTTCCACATACAACACTTTACTATAAAGTTTTCTCAAAGTATGACAACTAATTAGCTGCAATACAATTGTCTCTCAAATGATGTTCAAAGGTTTTTGTCCCAATGCTTCAATCTTTAATTGTCTCATAAAATATTATTGCAAGGAATGGAATTACAGACACACATATATGGATTTCCTATAAGAACATGATGAAAATGAATAAGATAAGGCAAGATAAGATAATTTTGTTAGTGTATAATAAATGAATACAAAAGTAGGAAATTCATTCCAAAATGTGAGTTAGACATGCTATAGGTTACCATGTTCCTAGTTTGTAGCACGAGAACTTGTATATGTGTATTGAAGGTGATTAGTCACTGATATTTTGAATATGGATAGGGTGTGTGAGTTGTAACAATTTTGGCCAATCTAAATGCAAGTTCAAGATATTTCTTTCAAATTATGCTAAGGTCATGTTCATGCAAGGTGGCATGTTCCTTAATTATACATAGCTTATAAGCTAAGATATATTTTTCCTTGAGAATACTTATCATAGAAGTTAATAAACCTATGGTGAACCAACTTGATTCACTATGTAAATATACAAAATACTTGGAATATAAAAATATACATAAGACAATAAATAATATAAATGTATATGAGAATAAATAATATAGTATGAGATGAGATATAATTACAATGAGAAATGAGGGTTGTATATATACCCACTCATGGGTTCCCTTTCATAAGAGATGTGAACTTTCATATGAGGTGTCACTTCATTAGTAATTTAATTGTTAATTAATAGTTATTTGTTATATATATCTATATATCTATATATAACATTTTCTTCCCCTTTATAAATTCTTTGTCCTCAAAGCATATTTATGGAGAGACTTGCGTCTTCGTTCTAGCTCACAATGTCTTTGCATGATTATTTGTTTTTGTCATTGTCGGGATTGATGATACGAGATGATATGAGTGATGAAGATTTGAGTAGAATTGTTTAATATTAAAAGGGTCATACCATCCTAATTCAATATTGTGTGGAACATTGCACTTCCATGATGAATGGTTATCATGAGACTTAATTGCACTGGTATCAATATTTTTCAGACGAAAAGTTAGTCATACCCAACCTAAGTGATATTGATACTCTGATTATTTAAGATATATTATTTTATGATTTGGGTGTTGATAAGGAGTTCCTATAACAATATTTTCTCTTATCATGCTTGTAGCATTTTCTTGGTTTAATTTCGGCATCATTATTATTTATATTTCTATATTTATTGTACATTTAAGTTTGTTACAAAACCAATATTAAGGTTTATTAATGACACCTGAACAAAAAAAAAATTATTCAGATTAGTGTTTCATGAGGATCCATTCCAATCAACAAGATCATATTCAAACCATAGTGCTAATATAATGATAAATGATCATTATCTGTTGACTTAAGAAGTAGGTTCTTTCCTAGAGGATAACTCAACATAAATCCAACATTTAATCTAGCATGGTTTGTATTAGAAACAATGTTCTGTATGGACGATGAGGTAGCAGGTTGGAGATCTAGTTTCCACTTTTAGGCGGGAGCATGAAGTCTTAGGCACTAATTTGGATGGGATATTTGATACACTTCCTATGAAATTCATCCCTAAGTGATGAACTATATTGAGAGACAGATTCAACATGTTCATGATTGAGTTAGGTGTATTTTAGTTGAGCTTTCCATATTAAATTTTAGATTTTTCTTAGCATTAGCAAGATTTTGTGCTTCTGTTTTTGAATTTTTTTTCAAAATCAATGGTTGGCCATTCTTGTTGGAATCCATTTGGGATGGCCAAATTTCTTGACAACTTAGTAATGTTTACTTGGTGTTTTTTTTAGCTTTAGGAATAATCTCCATGATATATGTAGTCTCTAACAACTTTCTACCACATAGACATTGTCCTTTATAGATTAGTTTCTTCATAAGTAATAATTATTGTATATGGTCACTATCTTCTTTCAATTCTGATAATGTTAGTGTATCATATAAATGAACATCAATTAATTTTACAAACACCCATAATAAATTGCTTAAAAGTATGGAAATATATTAGAAGAATCCTAAAGTATAAAGGAATGGTGCATAAACATTTTGAACAAGTGATATGATCGATCTCTTATATTTCTCCTCCTTGTATCTCATGAGGTTTTGGTGGATATTAACCCTTGGAGGGCCCTCTCCTAGTATGGGTAGATCTCTAAGGGGGAATTGAATCAATCTAGTCAATGCCTCATCTAGCTTGTGATCTAGAGTGTCTGGCAGATATCTATCTCATGATGGATTTTACTTTCTCGCATTGATAGTGGCATCTCTTTGATAAGGTTTTCAGTTATGATACTATTACATTTGTTGAAAAAAAATCATGGTGCCCTTATTCCCTAAGGAGGGTATTTTCCCTATGGTCTCACATAATCTTAAGTCATCAATTTTTGTTAAGAAGATGGAAGAATCTACCATAGTTTCTTTGGTTGAGATAGGAAAAAAAGAAAATCGTGAATATATCCATCTAGAAAAAAAAATGAGTGGTGAGTTTTTAATTGTCTAGATAAAAACATTGTGCATTTACCATTTATTTAGAATTATAACACACAACTTGTATTTTACACTAATGGAGCTAGATCTAGCTAGAATTGATTAACTACAACAACCTACTATGTCTTGCAAGACGAGAATTGTATCCATCATATGTTGAAAATGATTAATAAATTTATCTTTGCATGAACAAGTCTATTATCCTTTCACAAAAAATCATGAGTGGGAAACTTCAATATTACAGGAAAAATAAAAAATAAAATCCTAACAGGAATACATTACTTTCTTATGGGATATTTAATGAAAGGTATACAGTTAGTGTTTAGGTGACATTACTTAGTTTCCTTTGAGATGTGCATATCATGGAAACTCCATAATGTCAAACAATTATTGTTATTAGGAAAATAAATTTGATTGATACCAATACCTCCAACTAATTGACCAAGCCTACCATCAAGATATGGAAATTGAAGGAATGAAATGTGTGAATCCATAACTAACTCCTGTATTGAATTGGAATTGAACACATCATGGATTTTTTAGGCTTTATAACCTTGTTCTTAGAAATGATTTACCATCCATATGAATGATCTGTAGGATCTTTTAATGACTTATGGTTGAGTTTTAATTTTGCATGTGTTAGTTAACCATTTGAGAAACTTAGTGAAAGAATGAGGAAAGAAGAGGAATTATAACAGCCATATACATATGTGCAGATCTGAAATGTAATAAAATACAGCAAACCATAACATGCAGATTGATAACGGAGTTCGACACAACTTTGCCTACGTCTCCGGGCCTTTTCTCTGTGGGAGAGGCTTCTTTATTTCTGTTCAAATGCTCAAAAGTACATCGCTGCAATGCCAAATGGATACAAGACTGATTTGGTCATGTTCATCCAGATCTCAAGAACCATGCAAAGAAAACGACACACAAAACGGACGTCCAGAGCTCCCAGAAATGGTCCGACAGCGTCTCCTCCTCAAAAGCTTCTCTGCCTCAAAATGGCTTTGGCTTGGCTTCTCCTCAGCATAATTCTACTCTGAATGCCCTCCAATACTCTCTCCTGGCCTCAAATAGGCCTTGGTTATATAGCTGGGAAGTTAGTTTCTCATCTCCAACTTCATCCAAGAAGTTAGGCTCCAAAACTGCCCAATAACTCCCAAAAATACATTAAAAATGGCTTAAAAACTCAAAAAGTAGTTAAAAAACCCACTTTTAACTATAATATAGTTATAATACTGGGCCTAGCCCCTTCTCCTGGGCGTGCGATCCTTCTGGCAGGGTCGTATGGCCTCCATATGTCCAAGCACTATGTGCTAGCCCTTTTCTATTGGCTCCTGATCGTGGCGCCTTTTCATAGGCCCACGGCTTAACGGGTTTAACCACACCAACTGCCGGCTCTCGCACGCTATGTCGTATTGACCCCTGGTCCTGTGGCATTGGTTACGGGCGGGTGTAATATATCCATGGGCTGGGGCTAGGCCCCAGCCCTTTCTGATCCAGACATGAACCTTATTTAAATTCAAATATATTTAATGTCGAATGGTTTACAAGCACCACCATGGGGGCGGGCGGTTAGCCCAACCCTGCTAGTCCACTCCCCGATCAATAAGTCACGGGTTCGAATCCTGGTCGAGGCACAACAATTTTAAACAAGAAACCAATGAACCAATCACAGGGTGCCATGTGGCAGCCCTTGACTAGGCCACGTGGCACCTTAACCACCAACCACAAACTGACACTTGTCAACCAATGATTGGCCCACACACATGCCACGTCACACTGTCGTACTGCCACGTCAAGCTGCCATGTTAGCTTACGTAATTCTCGGTCATCCTGCCACATCAATCGCCATACTGCCCAGTCAGCCTACCTTATCAGCTTGCCGTACTGCCCGGTCATCCTGCCACGTCAGCTTCTGACGTCATCCATGCCACGTGTCACCCTTTCAGTGGTGACACGTGTAACCTCAAGATAGGTCCAGTTGTATGCCCAAAAGTCCAAATCTGCCTGACACGTGTCACCTCCTGGTGCTGCCACATGTTGCCTTCTAGATATGCCACGTGTCACCTATACGAACCTGCCATGTCAGCGTACGAACATGCCATGTTAGCGTCCATATGGACTGTACGGACTGCACAATCAACAATTTTTTTGGCCTGTTTGACTTTTCAGATAGAATGCAATATCTTCTCTATACGAAGCCCATTTGAAGAAGTAAATATACCACTGGAATCAAGAAGACGAGACAAACACAATGGTGTTGGTTTCATCGGATTATGAGAACTTTCATTTTTGAGCATTTTTCAAGCCCTATCAGGCTTCTGGATCCGATTTCGGATCACACCTCCCCACAATAAGACCTTTTGGTCCCCAAAAGGTTACTGACCAGTCAACAAGCTCGAGAAGGATCTTTTAATGACTTATGGTTGAGTTTTAATTTTGCATGTGTTAATTAACCATTTGAGAAACTTAGTGAAAGAATGAGGAAAGAAGAGGAATTATAATAGCCATATACATATGTGCATATCTGAAATGCAATAAAAGACAACAAACCATAACACGTAGATTGATAACAGAGTTTGGCACGACTTTTCCTACGTCTCCGGGCCTTTTCTCTGTGGGAGAGGCTTCTTTATTTCTGTTCAAATGCTCAAAAGTACATCACTGCAATTCCAAATGGCTACAAGACTGATCTTTTCATGTTTTTCCAGATCTCAAGAACCATGCAAAGAAAACAGCATGCAAAACGAATGTCCGAAGCTCCCAAAAATGGTCCGACAGCGTCTCCTCCTCAAAAGCTTCTCTTCCTCAAAATGGCTTTGGCTTGGCTTCTCCTCAGCATAATTCTACTCTGAATTCCCTCCAATGCTCTCTCCTGGCCTAAAGTAGGCCTTGGTTATATAGCTGGGAAGTTAGTTGCTCATATCCAACTTCCTCCAAGAAGTTAGGCTCCAAAACTACCCAATAACTCCCAAAAATACATTAAAAATGGCTTAAAAACTCAAAAAGTAGTTAAAAAACCCACTTTTAACTATAATATAGTTATAATACTGAGCCTATCCCCTTCTCCTGGGCGTGTGCTCCCTCTGGAAGGGTCGTATGGCCTCCATATGGCCAAGCGCTATGCGCTAGCCATTTTCTATTGGCTCATGGTCGTGGCGCCTTTGCATAGGCCCACGGCTTAACGGTTTTAACCACACCAACTGTCCGCTCCCGCGTGCTATGTCATATTGACCCCTGGTCCTGTGGCATTGGTTACGGGGATGTGTAATATATCCACAGGCTAGGGCTAGGCCCCAGCCCTTTCCGACCTGGAGATGAACCTTATTTAAATTCAAATATATTTAATGTCGAATGGTTTACAAGCACCACCATGGGGGCGGGCGGTTAGCCCAGCCCCACCAGTCCACTCCCCGGTCAATAAGTCACGAGTTCGAATCCAGGTCGAGCCACAACAATTTTAAACAAGAAACCAATGAACCAATCACAATGTGCCATGTGGCAACCCTTGACTGGGCCATGTGGCACCTTAACCACCAACCACAAACTGACACTTGTCAACTAATGATTGGCCCACGTGCATGCCACATCACACTATCGTACTGCCACGTCAACCTACCGCATTAGCTTTCGTACTGCCCGGTCATCCTACCATGTCAATCGCCATACTGCCCAGTCAGCCTGCCATACTCCCTGGTCATCCTACCACATCAGCTGTTGACATCATCCGTGACACGTGTCACCCTTTCAGTGGTGACACGTGTCACCTCAGGATAGGTTCAGCTGTACAC
>JZKD02S2111339.1:1665431-1687099 GCA_000966675.3 Picea glauca
AACATGATGAGGAACTTGACAGCCCAAAATATTCACTTACAAACCAAGAATAAATAGCCTCTGATAGGAGATGAGGAAGCTAATGTCATATATTGAGGATCATTCAGACCATTAGGAACATGAATATAACCATGCAAATTGAACTATGGGAAACTCCCCACATAGGCTCAGGACAACCATGTGCATGGACAACATAGACCATTGTCATTGGTTTGCAGATGAGTAATTTAATTAAACTTTATGAAACTTACATGCACATATTACCAAGCCTACGAGCTGCAGATGTGATTATTTCTTATTGTGGGAAAAGAACCTTGCAAAAGTCACCAAAGAAATTCAAATGGTGATCCTCCCACGACCTATAGAAAATGCATAAAAATCTATGTGGTATACCTCACACAGGTTTCCTCCTTCCAGAGTGATAATACATAAAAACTTGTAACCACAAAACCCCATGACCCACAAATCTATTGGGTGAATTCTTTGAAAAACATATGAGTCATCGCTCATTAGCTTCATTTAAAGTTCCACAATCTAGTATAAATTCTGCAAACCTAGACATGTTCCCACAAACCTACTTATAGTGAAAGTATGCATCCAACCCACCAACCGATGATAAGTGACATGAATATCCTGATACACATATCATACAACCAATAATATCACATGCATGAAATCTGTAAGAAATGAGAGAATTGCAATACAGTACAGGGAATCCTGGATAGACATAGGACAAATCTAGATAAATTTAGTTATTGTGGTATGTGATATAATAATAGTTTGTAGATTTTCAATTCCCAAGAGATAAATGAAATAAATGGAGATAAGGGTGGACACTAATCACCATACATAAAACCTCATAAATTATGGATATATCTAAAGATAGAATATACACATAGGTTATAGGCATTAAAGGAAGATATACAAGAGGGAATGTGAGAGATTATAGGTTTAAGGTAATACATGGATCACCAAAGCTCGAAGACTATACATACCTCAAATAATTAATGAATAAAATATCCTTTTGAGTAGGAAGAACCAAATGAGATAGTAATAACAACACTCTTATCTCATCATCACACTTCAAGGAAAATCATGGGAAAATATTATAAAAGGAAGCAAAGGAAAAGGAGACTTCATTGTTTAACAAAGAGAGGAACTAAAGAATGAGATTTTAGGGCTGCATCATTAGGAGAGGATTATTAATTCTCCTGGTTGTTTCCACTAGGATTGATGACTAGGATTCAGCAACGCTAGACAAGAAAGGAACTTCACTTATTTTCTTAAGTAGCAGAGCACATGTTCTCATAGAATGCAGGATGTAGCTAGAGATATGGAATTAATACAAAGTCCAAACTAAGCTCCACATAGATCAAAATGAATAACCAAGTCTTGATCATGTATCCGAAGCGAGGAATGAAAATAGAGGTTGACAGTTATTCATGTTCGAAAAAGGATAAGGTTGGAGGGAAATCCTATTTTTCCTTCTCGGCCAACTAGTTCCCATGAAAAATAATTACAGGGCCATAATCAATGAACATGTTTTCTTGTAGTTGGTCATCATATGGACCGTATTCAGGGGTATATCCCTTCACTACCAAATATTTGAAGTTTCTCACTTTCCTAAAAAGATCACAGTAGGAAAGAATATTATGTAATGATTTTCTATGTTTTGTGGAAATCATTAATGTAATGGGAATGGGAAGAGTAGGGAAGTTGTAGCATTGGTAACTGAAAAATTATCTAATTACGAAGGCCAACAATCCACGTTCAGGTAAAAATGAATTCCATCATAACAAGAGAGGGGAGGGATGGAGAACCAAAATTGGGTATTGTATAACTCTTTGTTAGACTGAAAGGAGGATAGAAAATCTCTCCGCTTCTTGTTGTCTTCCTGAAAATGAACTATTTCTTTGAGGGATAATAATAGAATGTAGTTTCATCAGTCATTTGTTCAATGGTGCATTGTTGGTGATTGTTTTTTGCAAGTTTTTTCAATTTGTCATTCTTGTCAATTGCCATTTATAGAGAATAATCATAAATGGATTGTGGATTCGATTACAGGAACATGCTTATGGTCATCTATATGAAAAAAGTTATGCAATATGACTTGATTCTTCAAAATTAGAACTATTTATGTTTTACACATGAAAGTATACACCTGTAATTGAGTCTGATACAATTTGAATAGGATTGTAGTTTCTCATTACTATAGGATTGCACTACCATATTAGAAAAGTTATACATTTAGTATTTAGCCTACTTTATATGGAAAGTCTCTCTTTGCGGATAAATTCATTTAGTTAGCAACAATTTGTCCCATATACTGGTGGAGGTTTCTATTCAAATGAGAGTGGGTCTAATTGGGACCTACCGTTAGGAAACTTTGTGTTATGATGGCATCGGGATTTTCTCCCATGTCAACAAAATGGTGCTAAAAGGAGGGCTAGAAGAAAAGTCGAGCTCGTGGATTTTGTTGTGTTAATTTTGTTTTAATTAGTATCTATGGACCCTTCCTTAATATGTTCATGGATATGCATTTATTGTCTTGTACCTCCTAAGACTCCTATAAAGTTGATAGATCTCTTATTATGGAATACATTCGATGGTGAGGGAAAAAACTCTTCCTCAGAACATATTGTTCAGTTTTGTTTGAACTACTACTCTCACAATATTCTTCGTGAGGGTGTCATCTACATATTGTTTATCCTTACCTTCATCAGTTGAGTAAAAGGTTGTTGTGAGAATCTTCCAAGCGCTTCCATCCATACATGGGGAACAATTCACACATGATTTTTTGGATTCCTTTGTGAATTATAATTACAAAGAGTTGTGTGATTAGATACTCAATATGATGAAAAAATGAGATGAATCCCTAAATTATTTGTCCTTAATATTTAAATGCATTATATATAGGTTTCATCTAGAAGATATGCCTCTTGTAGGTGATTTTCTCCCACATTTAGTCACCCTTTATAATTATGAAGATCAAATAGTAGATGAAATACATTAACCATGTCCTAACACCAGCATGCATATTGATTGTAAGGATACCCATGATCTGGTTGAATAGCATGCAGGCATACCTTTCTTCACATTGGGGGAATCTGATCTCAAAGAGCATATTTTATTGCAGGAATTTTATGCATATTATAGCCCCTCCATCCCTATGTTTCTCCATGATACTGAAGAAGAAGATCAGAGTGAAGACCAACCCTATTTAAACTCCCATAGAAATGGCATGCGAGAAGTAAGTGCATCAAATGATGAGACACTTCGGATCACATTGATGGTTATGTTATCCTCTCATTATTCTAATCCATCTTTCACAATGTAAGAAGAGCAAGAGGAAATTTCAAAAGAACCTAAAGGAAAATTCTATGACTCTGTAAACTCTTTACCATATTTAGTATCAAAATATATTGAGTATGACCCTCATACTTTAGTTGGTTTCATAAAACCATTTTCCCAATATTTCATCGAAGAAATGCTTAGCATCTTTGATGACATCATGGTTTTTTCCAATCCCTATCCACTTAAGGATCGTCCTTGACTTCCATTGGTGTCCAAGAGCTAATAGTAAGTTGATTCCTTTTCCTATTAAAAAATATTATCGATGTGTGGAGGCTGATGTTTACCTGTAGACATCACAAGAGAATGAGAAAGGGACGATTCTCATACTATTAAGGAAACAAATTTGGATCTCAAGAGAATGACATCATTTTTAGGCAAAGGCATGGTGAAGTTTATTTCTATCACATATAACCCGTTTGATTCTCTAACTATGGTCAACCTAATTAACATTGAACAAGAAGGTCTATCTCATATTTTTTAATTATACACGTGTTTCTCACAAACTAGTGTTTGTTACGAGTATGCCTTCAATGATACCTTACACTGTATTATAAAGAAAAACAAAAGTTCCAACCGGAAAACCTGGAAGGAAGGAATGAACATTAATTATATTGCACTTTTTGAGATGCAACATTTTCCTTACCCTTAGTAGGAATAAATAGTACATAGAGTGGATCCAGTCTATCAATATTTTTTGCTATCTGAATGCCAATGTCTCAAGAATCAAGCCATTCATTTCCATCCCTCCATTCAAAGATACTATGTTTCAAGATGATTCATCCCCTAGGAACATGCTCAACCATTTTACCTTCCCAAATTACTTGTTCACCCATCCTAACTTTTACGATTATACGTATCTTCCTAGAATAGTTTGTGATTCTATGCACAAACAAACTTTTGTGGGATGATGTGGGACATATATGTATATGTAAAAGAAAATAGATTTTATTCCCTTGAATGGGATAACCTTTTGCCTTGTTCATATTTCCCGAGGAATGAAGTGAATGCTATGATTCCTTCCTGTCAGGAGGAAAATTCTTTTTTTTTTTGAAACATTCAAGGTCCGCACTAAATTCTCTTCCAAAAGTGATACACCCACACTACTAACGATTACCCAGGTAATTTTCATGATAGAATTTTCACCATGCCACAAGAGAACCTTGAGGGGCTATGGAATAATTGTTTCATGAGTAACTTGAATTGTATGCATTAGATACCTCATCATCATGAGAGGTTCCTTCAACCCAGACCTATGGATATTTCAAGAACCTATCATTTTGAGTTGTTTCCTAGAAATAATGGAAACATTGTATTTCACGTCATATCATTAAACACTTTTCAGGGAAATTTCAGGTATGATTCTCAATTGCTATGGTGTTCTCTCTTTCACTAATCATATGGTCATTATTGCACACATCTTGACAAAATTGGAGTTAGGTTAGAGGATTCTTCCTTTCCTTATGTTCCCATGCAATATGATTTCCATTTTTTTGACAACAATATCAATGATGTAATGTTTTTTATATGTTATTTAGTAAAACTCCACTTTCTATTGATAATTGTCAATGAACATATAATTGAAGGTTTGAGGATGCATGGATGGTTGCATTGGAATTACACATTTATCTAATTCTCTGCATGGCCAATGTAGGATAGGAGTAGGATAGATTAGGCTAGTTTTATTTATTCTATGTCATTGTTACTTTTGTTGGAAGATTGGTTGTTGTCATTGATGTCAACCCTAGTCATTGGTTTTGGACCTCAATATTGATGAAGGTATTTGGGCATGAAGGAAAGTGCACATGAAGATACAACACCCATGGATGGATAGTATACATCATGTTGTTTCCATTGGTATGTGGCACATAAAGTGGATCCTCATGGTTGAGGAGAAATGAATTTTTGAAGATGACAAAGTGAATTGAAGAAGGAAGTACATGTAGGCCCTAAAGATAATTAAAGAAAAGAATTACAAAATAAGAAAGTGTCAGGTCGGCCCTAATGTTAAAAGGAAGTCACATAAAAGGTATAAATAAATATCATTATACATTCATTTGATACACAAGTCAAATTTTAGAGGAAATCGGAAGTAAAGAAGGCCGGATTTCAAGGGAGGATGAAGTCTTTTGGTGATGTGTTCTAAGGTATGTTATTTTCAGGTCATCTAACCATTTTCTATATAAAGTTTTTTATAGAATGATTCAGATGGTGAAATTGCTATGGTATTGCGAAGACATATCAAGGTACCTATGGTAAAATTTCCAGCTCTTGATTCACTATAATTATGGAGATACACTATGTGGAAGATAGGGTTTTTGACCATTCCTAAAGCTAGTCAATAAACAGGTGTTCCAAGTAAAACAGCCATAACTTCTTCATAGAGAATCCAAATGAAGTGGGAAAAGTTTCATTGGAAAGATTACTTCCTATAGTTTCTTGTATGTGAGTTTCAGAATTTGATGTTAAATATTGAGCGTGGCGCATTCCTTACAAGTTTTCTTTCCTGAATAAACCAGAATTGAATAAAGTGTACCATTCTTTATATAACTTATTTTTGGGGAGGATTCAAGGAGTGAAACATGGAGAAGTTTAAGAGAATACATTGAGTAATATTATCTACAGGATCATAGTATTCCAAGAATTGAAGAATTTTAGAAATTGAAGAAGTCTCAAGAAGCATTATCAGGTTCTATGTGATGGTTGGTTGATGGTGATGATTTAATGTAAAGTTTGATTATATCTCATATATTATTGGGTGGAAGGAAGGGGCAAAGATGGAGAGTTCAAATCTCTCTTGATATTGGAGGATTGTATCTTCCTCTTTGAGTTTTATCCCTCCCTTTACATTTGGAAGATTTAGCCACCTTTGGAAGTCATTACTTCCCTTGAACAATAACTACTGATTATTTCTCACATATTGTGCATGGTGTATTGTGGTGTATTGGTGTAACTCTTATACTATTGTTCATTGCTCATTGGATATATTTTAATGTCCTAAGTATAAGTTGAAAAGGTTTGTAAATTGTACTTGATACTGATTCACCCCCCTCTTAGTATCAACAACTTTAATACTGCTAAGAATAAATTCATCTATGAAATATGTCTCTTTATCATTGTACATAATGTCACTTAGCTTGTTACTATTCTCTTTTGGATAGAGTATTGTCATGTAATCCTCAATTATCTTTTATATAATTTAAACATTTACTAAATTAATTTCTACGCATTTACACATGATGAAGTAAATGAACATGAAAAAATACTAACAATTTCATCCATCCAGCCATTTGAAAGGATGAATCTATGATAGGGAAGGAAACACTCAACTATCTCACTCACCAAGATCCTTGGTAACTCATAATAATCTATTCACAATTGAATCTTTTCAATCTACTAAAGGGGGTCTTATTTACGGACAATTCATAATCCCCTTTATGAAACCTGAAGCAAATATTTAGAGACTGACAATATCCATTATACTATGCTCCTATTGGAAAATTTGTCACGATGATTTTCAATATTCACCCACATTATTCCTTGAATAGATTTTTCTTCATAGACTCAGTATACCAAAAATCAGTCAAACCTTATTGCTAAGTTATACATATCAATTCAATCATATGAATAATGGTTTTCTCATTCAATTGATAATGCATATTTCTCTTTGATGTGAATAACGTTCATCCTTGTTACCTGCAATCTCAACCCTATTAAATTTTTTCTAGAGTAACAACGATCCAGTTTCATATAATTTTCACTCAGATTGTTGGTAAGAAAAAAAGTTAAATGTCTTAAACCAATTATCCTTGGTATCACAATCAACATATTAATAATTGTCCTCACTTAATTTATTACCCAAAATAATATTTACAATCATTTCAATAAGAGGATTCAAATGTTATGCATATGAACTCCTCGATTGTAGATAGAGTCATAATAAATCTTATTTGAATCAAACGGGAAAACAATTCTACTCATAATTTTATCGGAAACTAATTCTCTTGATCCAATCATGGTTTACCCCATGGTAATTCATGTTTTTAAATTATCCTTCCGAGGGTGGAACCAAAATTTTACTCCTCATCTCTGAGAACAAATATGCAAAATAATCCTTCTTTCATAATCACTCAAACTTATACCATTTCCCTTCTCTCCATGACTCCATGAATTTTTTGTTGCAACCTTAACACTCTCTTCGAAGGATATAGTTGAAGGAAATTAACTTGTGTTTCATAATTAGAAAATAACACCCTATTTTGATCACATAAGGGATCACTCTGATCACTCATGTTGACAACATACTTTTCTTTACACTAATAATATTTAATTCTCTTTTTATCATATATTTTGTTGTGCAGATTGAAGGAACAAAAGAAGAACAATCAATAAATGCAGAGCTTTCTCGTTCATAATGAACTTAGATTTTTGGGGAAATCAGGGAATTATTTGTCTACAATAATTTTTCAGAATACTTGATATAAGTTTAAAAAAGGGATTATTGATATCGGTTCATAACCGATCATGACAGAAAGGTGAATACCCTAGAGTTGTCCCAATCAATAGACAACCTTTTTGATTTATACAATCATTGATTATGCTTTTGTGTTCAAACTAAATCCTAACCCTAACTATATAGGGAGATAATTGGGGAATAAGACAATTTATATTGGAAAGGAAGCATATCATTAATTTCATGATCCAATATCATCTAAATGCTACCCCATGGCTTAGTAGGGGTAACACGAAATTAATATTTCAAGTATTGTATTATCTTCATATTCATCTAGTACATTTTGAACCCACCCTTTCAACGAACAAAAATCACCTAATCTTGCAGATTATTGTGCTATAACCATGAGCTCCTCATTCAGAATCATCCCCAAATTCACTAGTGCTCCTATGACAAGTGAAAGTGATTTTATTTTTTTCAATTACTTAACAAAGATTGGGGAAAGGTCATTAACATCTAAACCCTAAACATCCATTCCTTAGATACATAAACATCAAAGAATATTTATATGGATCAATTCAACCAATCCTTTGTTAGTATCTATGGGTTGATTTCATATTTTTGGCATGTACTAGTACATCAACAAAATAGCAAGGAAGTTCTTCTTACCCAACTGCCCTTATGTTGACATGCGTTGCTAAAGGTTATTGTCAGTATTAAAATTTTCTACCACCTCATCCTTTGTTGAAAAATATGGTATCCTTAGATATTTGGGTTAACCAACCTTGCTTGGACACACTGAATACATTTATACAAGTCGTTGATATGCAAGCTACTCAATCTGAAAAATGTTATTCTCCCAATCTAAAATTGTATAACACAATTCGTAGTTGTGGTGGAACACATGTGTGTATGGTGTGAGCATATAATAATCCATATAATGGAAAACTATATCGATATTTTTCTATGATCTATATTCACTACACAATAATGTAACATTTGTACTATGCTAGCTTCTGGAAATATTTGTGGGATGAACTAAAATGCATGACACATACTTAGAAAATCAAATCAATTCTCATATCACCCCACTTCCCATACACCCAATTATACATATAATTATTATTTACAAATATAAAATGGTGAATATACTATGAAATGAAATAGAAGTTGAAAGAAAAATTAATGGTGTGGGAAGTATAAGTAAACTTGTTGAGGCTACAAATGCTCGTAGGTAGTGGGGTTGTGCCTATATGATACCAAGGAAACTTCGTTGGGGATATGGGCACTAATGGTAGTGAACTAAATCCAAGAACATGGATATGGGGAAGACACTTATTTATATTCATGGTGCGAACTAAAATATCAGGACCCACAGATGAGTCCGGGGGGGGTAAACAAAAAGTACAAATTTTAATTTAAAACTTACCCCATTCATTGGCTCACTAAAAAGGATATGTTAGATAACTTTCTTGGTAGAATATCATATTTTTTTAGGATTTGACATTAATGTGGTACCCACAATTATGAAAACTCTTGTTTCAATGTTCTGGGATTGATTTTATTGTCATATTTGAAGTTAAAGATCTAAATATTCAATGACATAGATAATTGGTTCTCCGATTGTGTCTCTAATTGTTTTTTCCACAACAATTCCCCATTTTATTTAGTTCTCTTATGAGACAAAATAATTGGGGCCCCCAATCTATCCTATATGTGAATGCTTAACCTACATCTAATCCTACCTTGCCTAGACTTCCCTAACCTACCCAGATAAAACTATGAGAAATTGGGAAACAATGATCCTTGAAGAAAATTTTGTGGAATATACACCGATGTCTCCAGTGTTTATGTCCATTCCCTCATTCTACAAAGATACCTTTGAGATTATTGCAATTGTAACCTTATTTATGATTGAATGATGTTTTGATTCTAACAATAGCTTGATCAACTGTGAGATCTCTCATTGGATATTTGAGGCTAATAGGGTGGCATATTCCTTCATGGTGACACACCACCTTTCAGATCCAACCCATTCAACCTACATCTCTTACGAAATACTAGGATCTTTCCATAACCAAAAACTCCATGGGGGGAAAGAATATATAAACCAAATTGTTGAAATAACTCAAAACTAGTCTCTCAAATATTTAATCTGGAAGAAATGGAAATATTCTCACTATCAAGATGTTTGAACTTGGTGATTAAAAATTGGTAATTTTTAATACTTCAATATGAAACATGTTTCTCTCCACCAGACAGATTTATCCTGTTCCACCCACATATCATGTTCTCAAATTCTCTTGGATTCGGATGACTATTGTATGGATTTCCTCTAAATCAATTTTCATCAGTTAAACCATAAGAAGGGAAGGCATGGGACTAACCCTTACAATCATATAAATTCACCACTTCATCTATGATCTTCCGAATAATCTATAGGAGAAGGAGGGGGGGATTTTTTTTCATTTTTTTAATCATAATTTTTTTATATGTGGAATCTGTTGAGGAAGGGATACATATCATTAACCCACATTTTCTTCATGTGCAGTATAAATATGATACTCTCCTCTAGGATTTAAACAATCTCTATGACAAGGTCACAGGTCTCCTTTTCTGGGAACCTTCTCTAATCTCATTACATCTAATTATTATAACAACATGCATTCAAGCAACAATAAAAGGTTAGGGTTACGACATGAATATCTAACCGAGTAAAAAAAGGGAAATGTTATGTTATTTATATCATATAGATATGATTTCAATTGGAATGAAATAGAACTCAATTGAATTAATTGATAATATTTCTTTGATTTATTATTACAATAAATAGGGATTGTGGTTTTGAAAGAAAAACATGTGAATATTTATTAAACATGTGCTCATATTTTCCTTTGTCTACATAGGACATGGAAAAACTATGAACAATGTAAAGAGGAACTTGATATCTTGGAGTATTCACTTACACATGAAGAATAAATACCTTCTAAAAGGATATGATAAATTTAATTATGTATATCTAATATCAATGGCACCGTCATGAACAAGAATATAACCATGCAAATTGAACAATGGGAAAATATTCCCACATGCTCAAGAGAACCATGCACATGGAAAATGAAGACCATTGTCATTGGTTCATGGCTACAAGGATGTGGCCATTTTTTAAATTTTATAAAACCTCCATGCTCATGTTACCACAACATGTGAACTACATATGTGACCATTTCTTATTGTGGGCAAAGAAGCCTGTGAAAGTCACCGAAGAACTTCAAATAATGATCCTATACAAACCCATGGACCATGTAAACCCAAATCCTATGAAATTTTCTTCTACAAATGTCACCATAGTGGATCCAACCCTTTTTTGTACTTACCTTCATGGTTTTATCCATCAAGGAGTCAATCACACCCAAAAGTTCATTCCAAACCCGCACCGCAAACATTATGTTGTTGAAATGCCCTAAAATCATGTAGGTAAAACCTAATTAATATCACCAAGATGATTGAAGATTTATCTGGAAACCCATGACCTACAGACCATGTAGAATAATCTGTGAAGTAGACCTCACGCGACTTTCCTCTTGGTAGAGTGATAATACATAAAAACCCATGACCCCAAAACCCCACGACCCATAAATCTACTTGGTAAATTCTCTGCAAAACAAATGAGTCGTCACTCATCGACTTCATTTAAAGTTCTGCAAGTTGGTATAAGTTCCACAAACCTTCTTACAACACAACTATGTCGCCAACCCACTTTTTGATCATAAATGGCATGACTATCACGATACACGTATCATCCAACCAGTCATCTCACACGTATGAAATAGCTACAACAGGAGAGAAATAAATTACCATACAAGGAATCTTATATAGACATAGGACAAATCTAGATAAATTTAGTTATTTTGGTACATGAGCTAATAATTTTTTGTGGCTTTTCAAGTTTTGAGAGATCAATGCAATAAGAAGAGATAAGGGTAGAAGCTAAAGATAGAAGAGGATCATAGGTTATATGAATTAAAGGAATATCTACCAAAGGGCACGTGGGACATTATAAGTTGAAGGTAAAATGCAGATCATCAGAGCTCAAAGAACTAACTAAACCCTAGATACTTAATGAATGAAATTTCCTTTCAAGTGGGAAGAACTAAATGAGACAGAGATAACAAAATTCATGTCTCATCATCACACTTCAAGGAAAATCACCTGGAAATATTATAAAAGAGAGAAGAGGAAGGACTAATAGGATTTGACAACACCAGACCAATGAGGAACTTCAGTAGTTTTCGCAAGAAGTAGAGCACATGTTCTCAAAGAAAATAAGATGCAACTAGAGAGATGGGAGTAATACAGAGTCCAACCTAAGTTCCATCCAGATAAAAATGAATATCCAAGTCTTGACCATGTAGCAGGAAAAAAGAGGTCAACAACTATTCATGTTTGCAAAAGGAGAAGGCTAGAGGGAAAGATTGCATTTCCTTCTCATCCAATTGGTTCCCGTAAAAAAGAATTACAGGTTTGTGATCAACGAACAAGTTTTCTTGTAGTTGGTCATCATATGTACCAAATGTTTAGGGTAATAACCCTTCACAGTAGAAAGGAATATTATGTAATGATTTTTACATCTTTTTAGGAAATCATAAATAAAATGGGAATGGGAAGAGTAGGGAAGTTGTAGAATTAGTAATCAAAAAAATTATGTAATTAGGAAGGTCAATAGTCCACCTTTAGGAATAAAATAATTTGAATGTAACAAGAGAGGGGGGGGGACTCCAGAACCAAAATTAGGTATTGTATAAATATTTATGAAACTCAAAGGAGGATAGGAAAGCTCTCTACTTATTGTTGTATTCCTGAAAATGAATTATTTTTTGAGAGAGAATAATATAAAGCAATTGTATGATTCATTTATTTAACAATGCAATATTGGTGATTGTTTTCTGCAAGTGTTTTCAATTTGTCATTCTTGTCAATTGTCATTTGTAGAGAATAATTATAAATGGATTGTGAATTCAATTACAAGAACATGCTTGTGGTCATCTATATGGAAACAAGTATGAAATATGATTTGTTTCTGTAAAACTAGGACAATTTTTGTTTTACACATTAAATTATATACTTGTAATTGAATTTGTTGTGCTTAGAATAGGATTGTAGATGCTCATTACTATAGGATTGCATTACCATATTAGAATAGTTTTGAATTTAGTATTTATCCTAGCTTAGATGGAAAGTCTTTATTCAAGGATAAATTCATTTAGTTAGTGGTAGTTGGGCCATATACCATTGGAGTTTTCTATTCAAATGAGAGTGGGTCTAATTGGGAAATGCCATCGGGAAACTCTCCCTTATGTCAACATCAGGATTTTCTCTCATGTCAGCAAGTGGTAGATTTTTGTGAAATCCATTTTCATTGGATAGAATATCAGAAAAAAAAAATATGGTAGTGCTTATCCAAAGGCATGTATGATGAGAAACGTAAGAACACTATGGAGATGATGCAAGTTGAACTATTTCAGGAAGAGAGAAATACTATTTCTAGGATCACCATTAACATGTTTGATTAATTGAACCATGGTATATTGTGCCCAATATAGTTTGCAACACTTCTTGTTGTCAGTACCACATTAAATTCCATATTTATTATTACATATTTGTTCATTCCTATAGAAGGAAATAGTAAGGTGACCCTTCTATGTTGAGATTTTATGTAATTCAGAAGTTCTTCCTAAGTGTAATTGTATTGGTTATTACTAAGTGCAATTTTGAAAGGTTTACTGATTTTTCAAGAGATGTGATATATATATATTTAAAAGGATCACAAATGAAAGACAGATATCCATAGAAAAATAAGATATATCCTTAGAGAAACCCTCAAGGGGGATAAAACCCTGCAAACTTTCCTCAATATATATTCCTCCAACATGTACAATGTCATACAATTCTCTTTCATGAAATCAATACCAAGGAGACCCATAAACAAACCAAGAATAGCCTCCTAGATAAGTGTGTACTACTCTCTTGTACTTATATTCAAAATGAGTGATCAAAATGACTTGATATAACCTCTATTTATACTCTAAAAGACCTAAAAGACATGAATTATCAATAAACCCTTTCACAATTATGCTTAGGAATAAATTTCGAAAATACATAAAATCTCAACACTCCCTCTTCATGAGGAAGGTGTTCTATCTGGCACAAACTCTAACACTATCACCATCCACATGAGCTCATGACCATTGAATGTCGAACACACAAATATATACATCACAAGAAATCCATAGTGACTTCACAGCATGCATCCAAGGCTAGTGGGTAGCTCTCCAATAGCCACAACATGTCATCATGAAACTATCCAATTTCCCACAAAAAACTCAGATATATTTATGCATGACATCCACTACCCAGTGATAACATCTGTACCTCATCTCTTTAGCATGCATCCAGGGGCAGTGGGTATCTCTCCAATAGATACAACATGTCATAATTACATCCACTGCCCTGTGATAACATCTAAATCCATCACTCCCTCTAAAGAGGGACTGCATCGAGCTTGTCCCTGAAGTACTCAAACTTCATCCTTGACGACATCTTTGTCAACACATATGCAACATGCTCATTGGTAGCCACATATTGGAGCCTCACTGCTCCCTTCTGCAATATATGCCTAATACAGTGATACCTAATTTCGATATGCTTTGACTTATCATGAAAAACGGGGTTCTTTGACAACTTATACAACTTTGGTTGTCGCACAATATAGATGACGCCTCCATCACAATATCGAATAATCCAGTCAACAATTTTTGAATCCATACTGCTTCGTGACTTGCTGCACATGTTTCCACATACTCTGCCTCAACCATACTGAGTGCAACACATGACTTCTTCTTACTGATCCATAAAATCATATGGGATCCCAAAGTGAAGCAACATCCTAATGTAGTTTTCTAGTTTGCAACACTACCAGCCCAATCTGAATCTGAATATCCAAGTAAACTTATCTCATTGTCTACAACATACTCAAGACCATAACCCACTGTACCTTTAAGGTACCTCATCACATTTTTTACTACAATTAGGTGAACACGTCTAGGGTAAACCATGTCCTGACTTAGGGTGTTCACAACCAAATATATATTTGGTCATGTATTCATCAAATACATCAACAAACCCACCATCTTCCTATATAACTTAACTTCCATAGTCTCTAAAATCATATCCTGCAACAACTTCATATTTGATACCATAGGTATAGCCATTTCCTTGCAATCCAATATCTCAAACCTATTTAGGATTTCCACTGCACACTTCCCTTGACCTAGGAAGATTTATCTAATATTTTTCCATACCTCCATTCCCAAGTAATAGTGAATAAAACCAATATCCTTCATATTGAACTCAGAAGAAAATTCCCTATGTCACTGAAAACCCTCATTGTCTAGTATTCCTCACTGGCTACTCCCTCTGTGACTCTGTGACAATATTTCCATTTTCCAAAGCACACAACATCATGGTAACCACCACATCAACACATTGACACAAGCTTCATGTGATATCAACTACATAGGATTTTTCACTACTTCTTATGTCCATCTCGATCACTCCTCACAAAATACTTGTGTTGATCTTGATCTTCTTCTCTGTCAGGTTCTCTACTTGAGCCATGAACTCTTAGAATCTATTGAAGACTTCATCCTTTGTCTTCATGAAGAATATCCATGAGTGTCACATAGTATAATAATATTGGTAAAATTCCATGTTCCTAGAAGCACCACATTATACTAACTAGGTATCCATGGTAACTTTCCTAGAACAATAACAAGAACATCTCCATGGAACAGGCATTTCCACGGTAATGTGCCCAAAACAAAATCAAAGAAAAACAATAATATTTCCCATTGTAAATTTTGTTCCAGTGATCCTTGCAAACACATTTCCTATTCATGATATGAATAATGATCAAGGTGGCGACCTTGTGATAGTATCTCTCAATAACCATGTAGATGATGAAGCCTCCATTCACACAGGGTCGTGTCCACATTCATATTTCTTTATCACTGTGAAGGGATGTGAAAACCAAAGTCTAATTGAGGTTGTTGTTATATAATAAATTCTTTATCCCATAACTCATACAAGTGTTTCTACTCCTCTCTTCCTCTTCCAAATATTTTTGGGAGAACCCAAGTGAGGAATAGAAGCATAATGCCTTCATCCCTCCTTAACTCATCACTTTCATCTACAATGCCTATTTACGATAGATTTTTAGTACTCCCAATCACCACTCTTGTTATTACTATCCCTACACTTATGTCACCATAGGTTTAATTCTGAGAATATCATTGGATCCCAAATCACAAAGGAAGGAAGAATAAAAGCCTACAATAATACCCTCAACCTTCTCCATCATGCTAGTTTTTGTGTCTGTATTAATTACAACATTCATCAGAAGTTTCCCAATGTTATCTATTACACCAACAATCATATTTCCCACAAAATCATCATTCTAGGATGGTGCTCGAATCCTGTATTATCACCATGATCTTCTCCTTGCCTCTGCCTATATATATCTAGATAGACATCGTCGAGATCAAGCAATCAAAGTAGAAAATGTTTTTCCTCTTATAATTTCCTTTGTTTTACTGGAAGTAGAAAGGAATGAAATCCAACATAAAATTTATTATGAATTTCGTTCTCCTATTGGAAATAGAAATATCAATAGGGATGAACAAATTAAATCTGTATTTAGTGAGCTAGGAGATCGCTAATATGTGCAAGGATCCTGCGAGTAGATGTATAGCTATGATAGTTCTCATGAATCACTTTGAGCAGATCGAGGAAAAATTTGTGCCTCGCTTACTTGAACAAGTCTTATAATTTTCTCATTAATCCAATGGATCTCATATCCATGCGATAACTCTCTGTGAATTAGTTTCTCAAAAGAATGGAACCCATTTAGTTTATCATGTAAGCATTATCATGTGCACTCTCAGAATCGCCCTGAATTCGAGCTTAGTGAATTTGAAAATTTCTCTGTAATTTGATTTCAATTTGGAGCATCCATGAAGATTACTACTTATAATCATTTTTTTTGGCAGGTGTTTGATCCCATGCATGATCAACTGGTGAAGGAGATTGTTGGTTGTAGAGCTTGATTATCTTCATCTTTCATAGGTCTTTGTTTCCATCCATGTTTATAACCCATGAAGACTGTACACCCTAGAATACGGTAAAACCTTCCATGCGGGGGGGGTGTAGGGGGGTCTTTCCCCCCCTGTGGGGTCTGGGGGGCTCATCCCCCCGGCTAGAGGACCTAGAGGAAAGCAGGCCCCCAACAGTGGTTTGGGGAAAATCCCCCAAAGGAAAAAATTCCTTGTAAATGTATATTTGAATTTCATAGTAAATATGGACCGTTCATTATAAGGTCATAGATATGATAGCAAAAGTTATTTTAGGTTTTTTTCCCTAGAAGGAAACCCTATTTTATGAGGGAAATGTATTCCGTCTATGAATCATTGTGAATATTGTATTATGAGAGAGGACACTGTGAGAGAAAGAAGAGCAAGTTATAGAAGGTGTGTTGTAGGTTGTATCCCTTCATTTGTTGGATAATAAAAAGGAAGCACCTGACAATTTCTCTGGTAGACGTATCCCACACTAGGTGAACCATGTGTATCTATGTCTTTATTGTATTGTGTATCTTTTGTGTTTTATTTTTTCATTTTATTTTATTTTATTGCTCCATGATCATGTTTTTCTAGCAACTGGTATCAGAGTGAAAAGTAACTCACAGGAAAAGAGGATTCCTAGTTTGAGTGGGAGCAATGGTGGAAGATGGAAAGTTTAGGGTCGAGAAATTTAAGGGCCAAAACTACCATTTATGGAAGCTGCAAATGGAAGATTATTTATATCAGAATTATATCACTAGTACATATTGTAAAAATTTGGACATTCTATTTGTGGCGTTATGGACAAAATTGTTCATACTATCGGAAAATAGAGGAAATTAAAAAAAAAAAAAATCATATTTTCCAACAACATCGCTATTGCCACATTGACGTTTCTCTTGCCACGTTGTCGTCTCTCTTTCCATGTTGTTGTCTCTCTTGCCATGTTTTCCACATAGTCGTCTCTCTTTCCACTTTTGTGACATAGTCATCTCTCTTTCCAGGTTTGTGAAGATAGTTGTCGCAGTTTTGATGTTGTGGAAACTAGGTTTTCCCCCTTCAACAGTCACCTTAGAATGTTGAGCAAGTCAACATACTAACAGTCACCTAGATTTTTATAACATTGAAATTGTGACGTTATAAAATCTATAAATATGTTACATTTTACAGATGTTGTGACAAGTTTTCTATAATAACAACACTTCAAAAACTGTTTGCGGGTCTTCTCGGTGAACAAAAAAAAGGTATTTTTTTCAGTATAAGTGTTAGGCGGAAATATTGTCGTTCAATTCCATTGTAATACTTTCCCAACTATTTAATTTGTCAATCCGAGGTTCGTAGGCTTACGAAGCACATGCATTATATATGCAGGACTGAAGGAGAAGTAATCTAATCTAAATTGTTGAAATGAAATTAATCTAGGAAAGCAGGAAATTTCATAAGGGAAAAACAATACAACATGTAAAGAGTTGAATGACAAATGACATATGTGAGCCCACACAATATATCAATCTCAAATTATATTACAATAGTCAAATGACAAATCATGAAAGAATAACAAAGCTAAGAATCCCCTTCTCCTACTTACAAGACCAAATTATGAATTACATGATCTCTTATGAATAACATCCTCCAATTATGAATAACATGATTTCTCCCTCCCCTTCATGAAGAGAGAGCACTCTCTTATATACATGAAAGTCTTGAAGAGTGTTATAATTACACATCCATTATTCTCTCAACATATTCCTTCAAATCCTCGACTCATATCTTGGATAAGATATCCTATCAAAATCTCCATGATCTTCTCCTTTGAATATGCTTGAGTGATTGTCCCAAATATTCTTCAAATCTTCAAAGCTTGAAGATGAAATTCGAATTTGAAGCTAGGTAGTAATATTTGACTTTGTTGAAATCTTCACATATGCCTACAAACATCATCAAACTCATCCAACCTTGATATATAATGAAGATATGTCATTTTTCTAAGATTTAGTCATAAATTCACTTATAATACTGAAACGAATAAAGTGGAAAATAATAAGGTGAAACCCAAATGTATGTTTGGAAATGGTATGATAAAAGGTTTAGTAGGACCATGAAATGTAAAGAATGGTGAAGGAAAAGAGGATATAAATGTGACATTTCTGAGTCCTAACAATAAGTATGTGTGAAAGAATGTCAAAAAACGTTAGAGCTAGGAAAAGAATTAAAGAGGGTGAAAAGGGTGATGGTAAATGTTATTGCCCTTGTAAAAATTGTTGTACTAGACGTCTCAAAAGAGTTTTAATAGCAACAGCTAAAAAACATTGTAGAAAATATGGGCACATGGATGGGGGATCAAATGAATATTGTCCCATGGTATATACATTCGTTATCTTTTTTAATATTTATTGTATTCTCAAACTTTTATAATGTTTTATACATGCACTAATTTTTCATGATTTTTTGTAATTGTAAAGTTAGATTTTCCCCTTGACTTTATGCAGAAAGCACCAAGTAGTAGCAAAAATGATGTTGTAGTACAAGATCAAGAACTTCAAGTAGATAATGAAGATCAAGTTAATGATCCCATGGAACTAGATGACAATAATAACATAGTTCAACATGATGATACAAATCAAATGATTCGAGACTTATTCGGTCATCCAGATGAGGATCATGGGGAGATTAGTGATGGTATTTATGATGAACCTCTAATTGAAAAGGAAAATAAATGACTTTATAAAGGGTCAAGAGAAAATATTCTCTCCACTACATTGTTGCTAGTGAACTTGAAAGTTACGAATCATTTGTCTAACACTTGTATGACACAGGTCCTAAGGTATATAATATGTTTCTTCACATCTACATAAAGGTTGACTATTCCCCATTTTTTAGTGTTAATTAATGTGTAAAATAAAAATGCAATATTTACAATCCCTATTATTTACATTAACTATTTATTTTTTATGTTTTAGATTGTTAGGTGAATTTTTGTTACCCTCGTCAAATATTTCACCTCGCACATATCGTGATTTACATGCCATTATGAAAGACATTGGAATGAAGTATCAAAGTATAGATTCATGTCCTGATGATCATATTATAGATTATGGAAAACATGTGTCGAAAGAAGAATTTCTAATATGTGGTATCAGTATATATCGAACCGATCAAATAACAAAAATGGTCCCTCGAAAGGTTCTCCGGCATATTCCCATAATTCCACATTTGCAGCAATTGTTCAAGTTCCAAAGAATAGAACAGTTTATGTATTACCATGCATGAAAGAGAATTTAAGATGGCATTCTTTGAATGCCTGCAAATGGTTATGCATTTAAGGAAATTTCTGCAAAATGGCCAGAATTTACAGATGAACCTCATAGTGTTAGGCTTTCATTGGCAACTAACGGTGTTAATCCATTTGGAGAGCTTCGGTATGTTTACTCAGTGTGGCATATTTTTGTTATCAACAATAACATTCCTCCTTGGATGTCAATAAAAAGGGAGCACATAATGTTGACAATGATTATTCCAGGTATTTGTTTATATTAATTTTTCAAATTTAAATTTTGCATTCTTCTCTTTTTTTTGCATAACATCTTTTATTTATTTATTTACGTATATATACATTTCATGGTAGTAATTTCATGTAATTTCAAACAATTAGGTAAGTACCAAGTTAAATATATGAATGTGTATATCGAGCTTGTTATCGACGAGCTACTAAAGTTATGGGAGGGCATCACTATGTATGACATTTGTAAACCAATTGGGCTGAAGAGATTTCAATGTTGTGGAATACTTTTATGGACAATTCATGATGCCCCAGAACAAACACATTTTTGTGGTATGTAACATTCCATATTGCATGCTTGAATAGTATGTATTTAATTGATTATATCATGCATGTTGTTTAAATGATCATTTCATATATTAATTAATAATTCACATTAATCCATTTGTTGCAGTTCTTTAAACAAAGGGTAAATTTGCATGTCCATTTTGTGGTCCTAAGATGAAATCTTGTCAGTCGAAAAGTTTAGGAAAGGAGGTGTTTGATGAGTATAGACACTTCCTTTCTAAGAACCATAAGTATCATACTACTAAAAAAGATATTTTCAATGGGAAACAAGAGACTAGACTAAAACCACAAAGAATGACACCTCGCCTATGGAAGCTTGCATATGATAGAATTAATCCTCAAGGTATGCATTTTGTTTATGTATCATAAATGGAATCATGTTTTAAAATTTTATTTTAATTATTCATTTTATTTTATCACATTTGATAAATAGTTTTCTGATTTTTTCTATGCTTCATCAATGTCGTCATCGTGAAGGTAGTAATAATGGGCTTCCACGAGGAATAAAATGTTATCCCACTCAATTCATGAGGTTACCTTACTATAAGGACCTAAAAATAGTTCATTTATTTGATACAATTCATATCGGGAAGAATGTAACAGAAACATTATGGTGAATCATAGATGGTAGGAGGGATAAAGAAAAAATTGTCAAAATTTGTAATGGCATTCGGGAAGCCAATCATGCAATGCAAAGTGTGATCCGATCAAATAATGATGGAGACTAAAATAACCTTCCATGGTTATTAACAGAGAAACAAAGAAATGGTGTAAAAGAGGTCATTCAAAAAATTAAATTTCCCACAGGTTTTTGTTCAAACATAAAGAATATCTTAATGAA
>JZKD02S2111339.1:1694919-1706881 GCA_000966675.3 Picea glauca
TTAGGGTGATAAGTGATGTCTTGAGCTTGGAATTCATTGTGAATGTGGAGGATAATAGTGGCATCCATGTTGACCATTACCAACTTCTATAGAGCTCCCATTTTATCTTGAACCAATGAAAATGGCCCTTGAATCTATTCCATCCAAAGCTTATCCTCTTGAAGAAAAAATTATAGCCCTAATATTATGATGGTGCAAGAGACAACGATAAAAGGAGAAAACACCAAAAATATATTATCCTTCTTTTTAAAAATATCATCTTTTGTTTCCTTGGATGTTCTAGGTAAATCTAGAGGAGTGATCACAAGTTAGAAGCATTCTTTCATGGTTTGAAATTTTGAGTTTAGCATATGGGATTTGGACTAAGATTTTCTCCTTATAATTAGGGCTCTATACTTAAGTCTTCAACATGTATGGACCTTATAATGTGGAAAATCTTCTGATTTGTTTTTTGATCTTTAGAAACTCAAGTATGAGTTAGTGATTGTTGGAGGTGATTTAAATGTAGTGTTTAGACAAAGGGAAGTTTCGGGAGAGATCAGTAGAATGGATCCCTTGTATAGCTTTTTTCTTGGAGAAGATGGAAACTCATAAATTGTGCGACCCAAATCCAATTGAGGTGGTCCAAACCTAGAAATGTTTTAGCATAGAAAGGAATAGGGTCATGAAGTGCCTTGATAGATTTATTGTCCCTGATGCAATTATGGAAAATATGGAAAATATCAAAACATGGAATAGGGATGGGAGGGAATATAATCATGTACCCATCATGTTCATTAAGAGAAGGATGAAAAAAATTATCCAACCCGTTTCAAATTTAACTCTCATTTGTTACAAAATTATGAGTTCACGGTGATTGTAAAGTCAAAATGAGAGGGCATGAATTAAATAATGAGGGTTTTTCTATATTTCAAATCTACACAAACCTTCAAAGATTAGAAAAGTATCTATACTAGTCAAAGAAAAAATACAACAACTCTAAAAAATATATCATAGAAGTGGAAGACAAAATCTCTAAATTGTTTAGTAAAACCCTAACTAGGCTCATTATTGGATGTGAAAAGGCATAATTGCATTCTTTAGAATCTAGAAAAAGGAGCCAATTTGAACGTGAGGAGGTGAAGCGGAGATTAAAGAGAAGGAAAATTTGGTTATCTCAAGGGGATGAAATACAAATTTATTTCAAAACTATGCAAAAGGCACAAAAATAAGGAACACAGTTTGGGAAATATCCAAGTTGGATGGGAGAAAAGAAACAAGTTCAAAGAAATAACAAAGTTGGGGTTAAATTTCTTCAATGATTTATATTCAACTCCAAATAGACCAAACATTGTTAAAATTCTTAAACTTGCATATTACTTACCAAGATTCATAGATCAAGAAGGAAATGAATACCTTTATACATAAGTCTCAAAGGAAGAACTAATGGAGGCAGCATTTTCCTTTCGAAAGGATAAAACCTCAAGTCTTGATGGGTGGTCAATAGACATTTTCAACCCTTTTTTCATTGGATGGAAGGTGATATCCTAGCTATATTAGAAGAATCAAGAACCTCTGGTAAGGTTATTGGGGCCATGAATGCAACTTTATTATCTCTAATTCCGAAAAGGGACAATATTGCCTCCTTTGAAAATGTTTTCCCTATTTCTTTATGTGATTCTATCTATGAGATAATATCGAAAGTAACTGCAAGAATCTTAATGGGCATCTATAAAAATATATTTCCTAAGAGAAATTAGGTTTCCTATAAGGCATACTAATTCATGATGTAGTAGGGGTAGCCCAAGAAGGATTTCACTTGATAAAGGAAAAGAATATTCCCTCAATTGTAACTAAGATTGATTTGTGAAACGTATATGATAGGGTTGATTGGATGTTTCTAAAATTGACATCTACTCACACAAGATTTAATTTTCCCTTTATAAACTGGGTTGAATCATGCTTGACATCATGTTCTTTTGTTGTGCTCGTAAATGGATCAACAACCCACTTTCTTTAAACCAACAAAATGCCTAAGGTATGGTTGTTCAAAAAATTAAAGGATTAAAAAATTATCTCAAACTAAACGGTTAAAACACGACCTCCCCTTCAACTTACTTGATTTCAATAAATGATCAAAATATATGTGTTTTGTACCAAAGGAAAATCCATATGGGCATAGAAATCCATATGGGCATAGAGATTGGCCTTGATTGTTTCAGAAAGTGGAGAAGATAATTTTAGGCTAGTGTATTGCATAGCTTTCCATGGGAGGCAAATTAACATTGATAAAATCGGTGCTTTAAGCAACCCCTATCTACTAGAACTCTTTTCCTTTATACTTGTAGGGATACTATAAAAAATAAAAAAGAGATTATTTGAATTCTTATGGAAAGGTAATAAGGACACATGAATCTTATTAAGTACACTGGAAGAGGCTAGCAAATCCAAAAGAATTAGGTAGATGGGATTTGAAAAATATCCACTTCTTTGGAAAACCTCGAGTATGAATGAATGATTAGAGATTAATAAAAGTACTAGGGTTGTGGGAAAATGTAATTTAGATAAAATATATTGATCCATTATTTGTTGAAGATTGGATAAGAAAATGATCACAAGAAGTAGTATTCCTATTTGAATATTCGACTTTCACTCTTGTGAAGATATTTCACAAGATCAAGTATATATACTCGAATATAAAATTCATTGATCTATAAGTTGTCATGGTATTCCACTAGAATAGGTCACAATAGATCTAAGAAAATGCTAAAATCCTTATTGTGAAAGTTGATTTTCCTTTAGATCTCAGATTTGTTAATTACTGGTTTTTCTTCTTAAAATGTATGAAATAGCTAAAATAAGAAAAATAGAGAACAAAAATAAATACTCACACACCATCCACAAATAAACACAAGATGACTTAGGAAATCCAATACGGGAGAAAACCTAGCTAGAAGGTAAGGTCCCTCTACTCTCTTTTCTTCAAATGAAAGTACAAAGAAATAGGCACTCTCTATGGAGTTTCCTTTGACATTGTGGCTTGTATGGATGCTAAATAATATCTCCCCCTCTATTATTCTCACATAATACCACTCTTAAATGTTTTTCTCACCTATGGAACTATTATCGTAGGATTTTTACTTGTGCAAAACCCACCACATGATTCCCAAATCTTGCGTAACTATGGAAGAAAATACCAATGCCACCTAAGTATCATATTCCCTCGTTTTAGTGATGTAGGTCCACCACAAGAGAGGATTCCTTGGAGACCTCAAGGGATCGAATAACAAGTTTGATAGCCAAGCCTACCGCCCCCTATCTTAATCACCTATTAGTTGATCTAGGTTTTGGATTTGTAAGGTGATTGTTGTACTTGCAACATAATCCCAATTCCTTCAAGAAACTCCATCTCCCAAGTTCATTTCCACAAAAATATATCCATCGAGGTCTTGTCTAGGAAGCATGTTTTCTCATCAATATCCAACATCGATCAAACTAGGAGGTATTCCATCAAACTATGTGACACATGCCTCCAAATGTGCAAATAAGTTGCCACTCCAATATTTGTAACATGGCATGGCATGAGAGATCCATGTGCATGAAGAATATCCCCAAACTCCCTATGTCATTCTGACCAATGCCTCAAGAGTTGTAAGATTGCATCGAGAGTTGTGAATGAACTTAGGTGTTGTGAAGATACCTTGGGAGTTGTGAAGATATGAATCAATAAAAAAATCTCATATTTTTTACTTAACAATGTACTTTAATCTCAATTTCTCACTCCCTTTTGACATGTATAGATCACCTTTACCTTTCTATCATTTCTTCTCCTTGGGTTCATATTTTTGACGAGGGTAGTGTTTTCATTGAGTTAAAGTTCCACCTTTCGTGTTCATTTTTTTCAGAAATACCATGATTTGGGTTGTCTTTAAATTCTCCAAAAACTCTTAGGGTAAAGTTACATGAGAAAAATTCCCAACATAATAGGATACTAGAAAGAGTAACACTATGGTAATCATTATGAGCTTACTGTGATACTAATAGGATACTAGTAATAAACTAGTGTTAGCTATTGATTGACTGACTATTTTTGTCATTAATGGTTTTATAGGATGTACAAGAAAATAGGTATTTGTCATATCTATCTTCATTGAGTGAGGGAAGTTGAGGTAGAATAGAGGAAAGTGAGACATCTAGTAGGTCTAACAGGTGGAGATCAACTAGAGGTGAGAAGATCAGAAGAAAATTCCATAAATGCATGGAATTGTTTCTTTTAAAAGGGGTATCATTTTCTTATGATCATGAGAGAATAGACAACATAGAGGTTCCCTTGAGGTACAAACATATAGTGAAACAATGGGTACCCAAGGATCTTCCTGAAATAAACACTGATTTTTGTGTAAACGAAAGGATATACCGGATTGATCCATTGTCATTACATGGTTTGGGGCTATTTTCCGTGGATATCATAAAGGTATGTTACAAAGGATTAACTGAATTGATGGAGTACATCGAACCCTATTATATCTACAAAGATTGGATACGAATAGTCCAATATACAAAAAGTATGCGAAGATATGGCTTGGCTGCAAATTATATACAACTAAAAGACAATGATAAAAATAAAGGAGAAACTATCTCCATTGAAAAAAGGCCAAAAGAAATGGGGAATATTGTAGGGTTTATAAACAGTACATGACCCATGACCACAAATAAGTGACCCAATTGCGTATTTGAGGGGCGTGAAGGAAACTGTGTATTCGTATGTGCAATAAAATCAATAGTTGCAGGGGAAGAGGTATTGATTGATTACAATTTGAATCGAATAGATATAGATGTTTATATTATCGGGGTAGTACATATACTAATTTACCCAACCTGTAAGCAATGACTCATATTTTATGATTTTCATTATTTTCTATTTTTGTTATCAACATTTGAATTTCTCATACATTTGAATTTCTCATAAATTTGAATTTATTATTCATGATAATGATCACGATTATAATTTTACTGTAATGTAGTGGGATGATCATGGTAAATCAATAGCAACCTCAGAACAAGTAAATGAAAAACAATTTTTGAATTGCATTTAATGTGCATTTTATTTTTGTGGCGATCAATTATTGCATTTGTTTACATAACTGAATTATCATTTATTTTATCGAATATGTAGTCAACAGGACATGATGTTGATGATGATTCGCTCGGTGAAATGGATTTGTATGAATCCCCCGACCCTATGATTTTAATAAGGAAAAACATCAATAAAGGAAACAAGGAAGTAGCTAACTTGTTAGATATTCTATATTAAACTCCTGGGGTTGAAGAAAGGATCAAAGAAGTTATGACAAGGCTTAAGACATATAAGGTAATAACCATAATTTCAAGTTATTTTATTTTTTTGTCATAAGATCAATTATGAAAGCTTGATTTTTAACTTTTACATTATCTAAACGAAAAATTATTTTCTTTCTTATATAAAGATTTTTGGATCCTGTTGACACTGACATGCATGATATCAGTAGTAGTGGAATTGCATTGCACAGACGCCATAGGGTCCCAACACAACCCCTCGTATAGTTGTCAAGATGAAACTATTCACATCTCCACCTTCCACACCATTAGGTGGGAGCAACTACATGCCCACCGATGAAGTGGCCACACAGGTAGGCTCTAGAGGTGGTGACGGAGATGAGGTCAATGATTTGAAAAACTATATGGTTTTTTTTCCTAAAGCAAGATGTGTGACCAACATAGGGACCCTTAAGGGCACATTTATGGTCAACGAGGAAGGGATTCCATTAAATAAGGTTAAAGTCCCAGTTAATTTTTAAAATTTTATTTTTTTCATGTTCTCTATGTAGACAAATATAAATTATCTAAATTATTATTTTTAAATTAATAATCATATAATCATTTTGCATGTAGGGAACAACAATTTTTGCAAGTCCTTGGAGGTTAAGGCTTTGCTTATTTTTTGGCCCACCATACGAGAGAGGTGGAATTCCCAGAATTCCAACCTCAAAAAAGAATTGATGGATTATCTAGAAAGCCTTTTTGGTGTAGATACTTTTAATAAGACCTTGGCCATTGCCACAACTAGCCAATATTTAAAATATACGTGAGAAACATATAGGAATAACTTGAAACAAAATGATAGGTATGAGCGTCCTTTGATGATTCCGGAGAGGGAGTGGAAGGCCCTCATTGAGGACACGAAAGAGAAAAAATTGACAGATGAAGGAAAAACACCCTCTAGTCCCAGAAGGTAAATTACAATTTCAATTGAATACCTTCAATTGTTTTTAGATGTAAATAAAATTGTGGTATATATTAACATACTTTAAAATTTTGATGATAGGTTGACTGAACGTCAAAGTCCACAAAATCAAGGCTTGCCAAATGTGGCCAGGGCAGCTACTTGAAGTTGCAGTCACGAATTGTAAGTACCTAAATATCTTATTTGTATCACCTCGAAACTTTTAGGTAATTGCAGTGAATAACATAAAAAATGCATACTCTTATGCAATGCAGGGTGACGAGTTTGGTATTGAAACCATGAAGGAATACCTCAAGCTTGGTTACAAGTACGGCTATAAAGTGGTAGTTGAACACCAAAAAATATTGGGGCAGATACCAAGAACCACTTTGCAGGATAAGGTAAATAAAATTCAATCCACATTAACCTTTATTATTAAAAGAATACAATCATGTTGGATATTATTAATATTTACAACTTTGTTTTAATCAGGGGAGAAACACTGTTAATGAACGCACTAGTACTATTGGAGAGTAGTGCATTGATAGCATTTTTCAACTAGAAGATGGTTATGATCCCATTCATTCCAAATTTTCCACGGAGGTGCAGCTACATGATGGTTCTACGATCGATCTGGCACATGATGGTAATATGGTTGTATTTAAATTATATACTTAATAATTTTGTAGTTATACATTTTGTATTTCTATTTTTTTTTACTTATACATTTATGATTGTCCTTATAAAGTTTTTGGTCTCAATGGAAGAGAATGTTGTACTTGAAGCTATTACAGTTGAAGAGGAGAACGTGGGGGAAACCATTCCAATGGTGACAACTAGTGCACTAGGTAAATAATTACAGTGCAGGTGTTTTTTTTAATATTACTGAACTAGTTCAATGATATTTAAAAACTAGCCATTTAAATTTAGTATTTTGTTCTTTTGTAGGTGATGCCTCATCACAACGGCCTCCATTACACTGTGAGTACCCCACAACTAGGTGTTCTCTGCATGATATGACGCAATTAAAATTAGATTTTGAAGAGAACCCATAGAACGAAGATGTAGATATTGATGAAATGATTAGAAACTATAGAGCTAAGAAGAAGAGGCCGGCTAAAAGTACTAAATGATGATGTACATGAATATTTTAATATTTTAATATGTTTATTTTTGCTATAAATATTTCAATAGATTTATATGTTGGGTATTGGGGAATTGAGAGTGATGTGAAGCGGGGGGGAGGGCCATAATATCTTCCACCTTCACGTGGTTGGCCTTGTTCAGTAGAGAATAATTTATAGGAGGCGTTTAATGTTGGAGAAAACCTCCCTCGATCCAACAGAGAAACAACAAAGTCAATCTTGACTTCATTGTTGCTACTTCAAATCAAGGGAGGCAGTTTGATCAAGTATTAGACGCATGGATCCAATAAATTATTCTTGAAACCAAGAGGATCTCATTCATGTATTTTCTAACACTCTCGCAAAAATGCATCTTAGAGTAAATAATGCGCTACAAATATTACTTGTATTGATTTTTTAGATATTTATGGAGGTTGAATGATTTTGGCAGGTACTTTAAGATCTTTCTTCTTCGATTGAGGGAATCTCAAGACTAACATAGGGCCATATATCTTAAGAGAAACATGTGGGGCCAACCATTCCAACTATATTGTCGACCAGTTCATCAGATCAGGTGTGATTGTTCCTTTCAGCATATAATTTTATATAGCCATCAATTCTAGTTATTTTAATTTAGATCCGTTTATTTCTTTTTAAATATAATATAGCTAAAATTGTGTGTAGTGAATAAATGGAGCATCCTTGGCACCTACAAGTGTCAAATTGGTTAGTATGGATCTATTACCAAATCTAGTAGATATGCATTATAAGTTGTGGATTGGGAAATATATGCAATGGTCTCACACTAGCATTGCCATTTTAAAAGTTCCCTTATTTCCTCTAAAATATAATTAGTGATAGACTCCATGTTCCATAGTGAAATGGGTGTGGTTGGATTAACTTTCATGGTGGTAGGCCACTCTCAAATGATATTACAGGATTAAATGGAAACAACTTTCTATTGTTAATTTACCTAATGAAAAAAAAACTCTATATGGAACTCAAAATCCCAATTTTTTGTTGGAGAGAAGAACTAGTAACTTGCTCTTAGTAGATATGCTTTGTATTTCAATAATATCAAGGTTATTAGATATAAAAATATACAATATTCCATAATATAGAAAACAAGGGAGTTAGGTATTTGCTTAGAAAAGTGATTAAGGAAATATATGTTGCTAAGAGGAGCAAAAGATTCAAAACCTATGTTGTGTTAGTGATGCTAAGCAAGATAACTAGGAGGTTGACACTTCCACGCAAGGAATGATCATGATGACCGAGGAGGGGAAATATGACTATGATCAAGAACATGGAGATAGATGGCTATAGGGAAGTAATGGAAGGAAATATTAAATGCCATTCCATTTCCACATTCTTGATGTGATGGTGGTGGGAGGGACTCTCCCCTTCCCTATAAAACCTTGTTACTATGCCTTCAAACGATAGTTTCTACCCATATTTAGATTTCATGGGATATTATTGATGCAATATAAGATATCATCCCTTCTTAATACATTCAAAATTTCTACTCCTAATGAGGTATTGTAATTTTCCATTTGATCTACTTCTTGATGATCAAAATATGGAGGTAGTAAATAATTTCAAAATATTGAGCAAGGCATTATTTCAAAAAAAGGATCTTTTGATGAAACCCTAAAATTTGTGAAAAGAGAGGGACCTTGAGCGTAAGATGTTGAGTGGCCCATGTTCCCATTATTCACCCTTTAGACTGAGATTCAAGGAGAATATCTTGGGGCATCAGAGGCATTCACCTTCATTCGAAGAGGTAGTCTTCTTGTGGTCCATTCACGACGAATACCTAGAGGAGTAGAGGTATCGATGAAAGGACTAGATGAAAATACCCCCCCACCTCTCTAGGCGAAGACCTCTTGAGTGGTTATGTTGAAAACCCTTGAATACCATGGAGCGTCCAATGAAATTATTTGAAGTGGAGAGCTCTTGGAAGTGGCATTGCAAAGTGTATTCTTTGAAGACCTTGATATTGTGACAAAATTACTTTGTTGAGATTTTTACTATTGGAGGAGAGTTCAAATTCTCTACTATGAATATTCCTACTTGAGAGGAATGTTGGAGTTGAGGGAAATTGACTTTGATCAATTTATTAAATGATCTCCACAGAGAAAAAGAGACATTCTTGCTCAGACAATGTAGATTCACACCTCCTTAACGAGTCTAATGAAACCCTTTCATTTGTAAAAGGAGAGAGATTGAGGGGAAGAATGTGTTGAATGGTCAATGTTCCCATTGAGTTTTAAATTCTAGGAGAAGAGATTGGGGTAGTAGAGGCATTCACCTTCATTAGAAGAGGCATGCTTCTTATGGTCCATTCATGATAGAGACCCAAAAGAGCAGAGGTGTCGATAAAGGGACCACATGAAAATCCCCACCACTTCTCTAGAGGTGGCCTTTGGAGTAGCTATGCTAAAACCTTGACAGACCATGGAGAGTTGAATGGAATTCTGTTCTCAAGCAACATTATTACTCCTATTCTATTTTCCTTGCTGGTTATATCAATTTTTTTCTAAAAAACATGAAATGTTCTGAGAGAATGCATGTGGTTAGAATGGGTTCTCATAACTTATAATGTTGAATTTTAGTTTTAGCAAGAATGTTGCAAATGATCTAAGTACCCCCAACATGGAGTAACTACACTTGCACCCTGTTTATTTGTGTATGAGGGCGAGTGACAGTTTGTTGTGAATAGTTTCTTAGGGTAATTTCATATGGTTAGAATGGGTACCCATTATTTTTTTGTTGAAATTTAATTGTAAAAATGGTGTTGCAAATGATCTAAGTACCCTTGAAATAGAAGACTAGTACCCAAATCCATGCTCCACGCCTACCTTTTATATATATGTTTGTGTGTCTTCCAGCGTCCAGGATTTTCCAAGTATGTCTCTTTAACATTTTCGGTCCTCCCATTTTAAAGGGCCTGGTTCAAATCGCGGTGGTTTCCAAGGGCATTGGCTAAATGTTCTACATTTTGGGTTTTTTGGCTAAAATCTGGCGATGTAAATTTGGACAAAATCGCTATTTTCTATTGTTTAAACTACATTTCTGAATGCATAAATGAATTCATCATGCCAAAAAATCCCAGGGACACTTCGATTATACAATCTTAACCACTTAAATTTGCATATCCAACCATTCCTCACCAGATTTAGAGCAAAATCAAATGGAAAAAATTACCAGAAAAAGAACCAAGAGGTAGAACGTTTAGACCACGTTGTTTCCAAGTGTGGATCCTTAACGGTTGTGGTCCTCCCTTTTAAAACAGAATTTTGTTGGGTACTATGATTATCTATACATGTACCTACACCTACACCCAGGGTGACTTGTACCAGTACATGCACCCGGACTGCTTAGATCAAGTATGGTTGTTAGGAATTGGTATGAAGGGCTTCATTCAGTATAATTCTTACCAACCCTGAAATCTAGAGTAATATTTTCCTTCAAGGACCGGAATATTAAAAAACCTGGAAAACATGTAAAATTGATGAAGTCATCCAATTCCATCTCTTCTTTGGAAGTTTCCAAAAAAAATAATTAATTTCTCTTCATACAATCTCGTGGGCATACTAATTAAGCATATGTTTAGAGACTTTGGCCCTTAATGAATATATATTTTCTCATGATATTCTTCCCCTTGGTTAACCATTTCAATATCATAATTGACCTTCAAAAGGACCTTTTATGATTACAGGGAATTTAAATCACATTGAAGTGTAAGGCTATATGAAATTTGGTTGTTTGGTTAACCATTTCAATATCATATTTGACCTTCAAAAGGAACTTCTATGATTACTGGACATTCAAATCATATTAACTATAAGGTTGTATGAAATTTGGGTGTTTCTCTGAGATGGCATTTGGTATCAGAATGAAAGGACTTCTATGCTATGTAAAAGGACACAGACAAATGGGATTATTATCTAAAATGATGATGTTTCTTTCTTTAGTGTTTGAGAATGCAATTGTCAAAATTTCAAGTGTAGGAGATCTTCGAGTATTTCCATTCTTAATAATTTTGCATTATCGTTAGTTGTATCAATCAAGAAAAATCAACAATGTAGAGTTTCGTTCTTCTTACAAGGATTATAATTGATCCGGATTTATGTAGGAACACAATGAAATACAGAAATACACATAAACACAGAGATGCAGTGGAAATAAGACTTCATTTCATTAATAACAAATTACTTAAATATGCTTACAAACAGAATGTAAATAAACTAGCTAAGGCGCTGGTAGCTTATCTCTGAGAAGAGATGTGGCTGCTACTCGCATCCGTGAGAAGCTGATTACAATGAGGCTCTAGAGGCCTTTTTACAATAGATGAGAATGCCAAAATTCATATACATCCAAAAACCTAACCCTAGGAGATGAAGCGCCAAAATTCATATGGGCCCCGTTTGGGTAAGTTAGTACATCAACTTCCCGGGGTCGTAACTTTTGCATACAATATCCGTTTTAGGCGTGTGATAGCTCGTTGGAAAGGTATCGTCGAGGAGATTCATTTTGGGGGATCAATCATGCCTTTGGCTATCATTGAGAACCTCGATCTCAAAAAACCTTCATT
>JZKD02S2111339.1:1706931-1721979 GCA_000966675.3 Picea glauca
TTTAATATTTTAATATGTTTATTTTTGCTATAAATATTTCAATAGATTTATATGTTGGGTATTGGGGAATTGAGAGTGATGTGAAGGGGGGGGAGGGGCCATAAGATCTTCCACCTTCACATTGTTGGCATTGTTCAGTAGAGAATAATTTATAGGAGGCGTTTAATGTTGGAGAAAACCTCCCTCAATCCAACAGAGAAACAACAAAGTCAATGTTGACTTCATTATTGCTACTTCAAATCAAGGGAGGCAGTTTGATCAAATATTAGACACATGGATCCAATAAATTATTCTCGAAACCAAGAGGATCTCATTCAGGTATGTTCTAACACTCTCGTAAAAATGCATCTTAGAGTAAATAATGCACTACAAATATTACTTGTATTGATTTTTTAGATATTTATGGAGGTTGAATGATTTTGGCAGGTACTTTAAGATCTTTCTTCTTTGATTGAGAGAAGCTCAAGACTAACATAGGGCCATACAGCTTAAAAGAAACATGTGGGGCCAACCATTCCAACTATATTGTCGACCAGTTCATCAGATCGGGTGTGATTGTTCCTTTCAACATATAATTTTATATAGCCATCAATTATAGTTATTTTAATTTAGATCTATTTATTTCTTTTTAAATATAATATATCTAAAAATGTGTGTAGTGAATAAATGGAGCATCCTTGGCACCTACAAGTGTCAAATTGGTTAGTATGGATCTATTACCAAATCGAGTAGATATGCATTATAAGTTGTGGATTGAGAAATATATGCAATGGTCTCACACTAGCATTGCCATTTTAAAAGTTCCCTTATTTCCTCTAAAATATAATTAGTGATAGACTCCATTTTCCATAGTGAAATGGGTGTGGTTGGATTAACTTTCATGGTGGCAGGCCACTCTCAAATGATATTACAGGTTTAAATGGAAACAACTTTCTATTGTTAATTTACCTAATGAAAAAAAACCTCTATATGGAACTCAAAATCCCAATTTTTTGTTGGAGAGAAGAACTAGTAACTTGCTCTTAGTAGAGATACTTTGTATTTCAATAATATCAAGGTTATTAGATAGAAAAATATACAATATTCCATAATATAGAAAACAAGGAAGTTAGGTATTTACTTAGAAAAGTGATTAAGGAAATATATGTTGCTAAGAGGAGCAAAAGATTCAAAACCTATGGTGTGTTAGTGATGCTAAGCAAGATAACTAGGAGGTTGACACTTCCATGCAAGGAATGATCATGATGACCGAGGAGGGGAAATATGACTATGATCAAGAACATGAAGATAGATGGCTATAGGAAAGTAATCGAAGGAAATCTTAAATGACATTCCATTTCCACATTCTTGATGTGATGGTGGTGGGAGGGACTCTCCCCTTCCCTATAAAACCTTGTTAGTATGCCTCCAAATGATAGTTTCTACCCATATTTAGATTTCATGGGATATTATTGATGCTATATAAGCTATCATCTCTTCTTAATACATTCAAAATTCCTACTCCTAATGAGGTATTGTAATTTTCCATTTGATCTACTTCTTGATGATCAAAATATGGAGGTAGTAAATAATTTCAAAATATTGAGCAAGGCATTATTTCAAAAAAAGGAGCTTTTGATGAAACCCTAAAATTTGTGAAAAGAGAGGGACCTTGAGCGTAAGATGTTGAGTGGCCCATGTTCCCATTATTCACCCTTTAGCCTAAGATTCAAGGAGAATATCTTGGGGCATCAGAGGCATTCACCTTCATTCGAAGAGGTAGTCTTCTTGTGGTCCATTCACGATGAATACCTAGAGGAGTAGAGGTATCGATGAAAGGAATAGATGAAAATACCCCCGCACCTCTCTAGGCAGAGACCTCTTGAGTGGTTATGTTGAAAACCCTTGAATATCATGGAGCATCCAATGAAATTATTTGAAGTGGAGAGCTCTTGGAAGTGGCATTGCAAAGTGTATTCTTTGAAGACCTTGATATTGTGACAAAATTACTTTGTTGAGATTTGTACTATTGGAGGAGAGTTTTAATTCTCTACTATGAATATTCCTACTTGAGAGGAATGTTGAAGTTGAGGGAAATTGACTTTGATCAATTTATTAAATGATCTCCACAGAGAAAAAGAGACATTCTTGCTCAGACAATGTAGATTCACACCTCCTTAACGATTCTGATAAAACCCTTTCATTTGTGAAAGGAGAGATATTGAGGGGAAGAATGTGTTGAATGATCAATGTTCCCATTGAGTTTTAAATTCTAGGAGAAGAGATTGGGGTAGTAGAGGCATTCACCTTCATTAGAAGAGGCATGCCTCTTGTGGTCCATTCACGACAGAGACCCAAAAGAGCAGAGGTGTCGATAAAGGGACCACATGAAAATCCCCACCACTTCTCTAGGGGTGGCCTTTGGAGTAGCTATGCTGAAACCTTGACAGACCATGGAGAGCTGAATGGAATTCTGTTCTCAAGCAACATTATTACTCCTATTCTATTTTCCTTGCTGGTTATATCATTTTTTCTAAAAAACATGAAATGTTCCGAGAGAATGCATGTGGTTAGAATGGGTTCTCATAACTTATAATGTTGAATTTTAGTTTTAGCAAGAATTTTTCAAATGATCTAAGTACCCCCAACATGGAGTAACTACACTTGCACCCTGTTTATTTGTGTATGAGGGCGAGTGACAGTTTGTTGTGAATAGTTTATTAGGGTAATTTCATATGGTTAGAATGGGTACCCATTATTTTTTTTGTTGAAATTTAGTTGTAAAAATGGTGTTGCAAATGATCTAAGTACCCTTGACATAGAAGACCAATACCCAAATCCATGCTCCATGCCTACCTTTTATATATATGTTTTTGTGTCTTCCAGCATCCAGGATTTTTCCAAGTATGGCTCTTTAACATTTTCGGTCCTCCCATTTTAAAGGGCTTGGTTCAAATCGTGGTTATTTCCAAGGGCATTGGCTAAACGTTCTACATTTTGGTTTTTTTGGCTAAAATCTGACGATGTAAATTTGGACAAAATCCCTATTTTCTATTGTTTAAACTACATTTCTGAATGCATAAATGAATTCATCATGCAAAAAAATCCTAGGTACACTTCGATTATACAATATTATCAACTTAAATTTGCATATCCAACCATTCCTCACCAGATTTCGAGAAAAAACAAATCGAAAAAATTACCAGAAAAAGAGCCAAGAGGTAGAACATTTAGACTACATTGTTTCCAAGTGTGGATCCTTAATGGTTGTGGTCCTCCCTTTTAAAAGAGAATTTTGTTGGGTACTGTGATTATCTATACATGTACCTACACCTACACCCAGGGTGACTTGTACCAGTACATGCACCCAGACTGCTTAGATCAAGTATGGTTGTTAGGAATTGGTACGAAGGGCTTCATTCAGTATAATTCTCACCAACCCTGCAATCTAGAATAATATTTTCCTTCAAGGACCAGAATATTAAAAAACCTGGAAAACATGTAAAATTGATGAAGTCATCCAATTCCATCTCTTCTTTGGAAGTTTCCAAAAAAAATAATTGATTGCTCTTCATACAATCTCGTGGGCATACTAATTAAGCATATGTCTAGAGACTTTGGCCCTTAATGAATATATATTTTCTCATGATATTCTTCTCCTTGGTTAACCATTTCAATATCATACTTGACCTTCAAAAGGACCTTTTATGATTACAGGGAATTTAAATCACATTGAAGTGTAAGGCTATATGAAATTTGGTTGTTTGGTTAACCATTTCAATATCATATTTGACCTTCAAAAGGAACTTCTATGATTACTGGACATTCAAATAATATTAACTATAAGGTTGTATGAAATTTGGGTGTTTCTATGAGATGGCATTTGGTATTAGAATGAAAGGAATTCTATGCTATGTCAAAGGACATGGACAAATGGGATTATCATCTAAAATGATGATGTTTCTTTCTTTAGTGTTTGAGAATGCAACTGTCAAAATTTCAAGTGTAGGAGATCTTCGAGTATTTCCATTCTTAATAATTTCGCATTATCGTTAGTTGTATCGATCAAGCAAAATCAACAATGTAGAGTTTTGTTCTTCTTACAAGGCTTATAATTGAGAAGCAGAGCTCAGCATGGGAACTATTAGTTGTTTTCCTAACCAGAATTGATGTTTAAATTATAAATTTACAAGATCTTGGTAGTAAGATATCCAAGTGTTTTTCCCTATTATCTTTTTATGGAATAAGGAATATGGGATTTTAACATTCTATCTCTAACTATGAACACATGTGTATAAAGATCTTCAATTGGTTGCTTTAAAATATTCATTTTGAACATCAGCTACTACATGGATATGAATGATCATTAATAAAGTTCTCTATTTTAGAAATTATAACAGTTTTGTTGTTTGTATGTAGACAATGCTATGAATTTATGCTCTTAAGGCTCTCATTTATTATATTATTATGAATATCGTGTTGCAATATGCTTGGTTTAAGTTTGTAAGCCTTAACTACATGCATGCACTTATTTGAAATAGTGATAAGTTAATTGCAGATGAGGCCATAGAAAATAGTCAAATGATGAAGATAATAGTAGTTCACCAATGTGACTAATACCAACAAGGTTTAATGATAGGCTTATAATCCTCATTCAACTTATTGCATTCCATAAATAACCAAATTACATTCACTTTAGATATATATACCCCTTTGGACCTATCTCTTACATACCATGAAGAAATCATGTAGCTTTTCTGCATGTTCTCTCTTTTGCCAAAAGCATCTAAGTGGTTATTTATAAATTAGACAAATTTGTTGCCCAACAATATTTTTGTATATGCATATTTCAAATAATTACTTGAGACACTTTTTACAAGCCTAGTCACACCCAATTTTTTTTAGATTTATTGAGGTCAATAAGATAATTGATGGAACCAAATCTCACCTAAATTGTGAAAAATCCCCCCTTACAAGTGTGCTAGAGAGAGAGTGAAAAAGCCAAGAACAAATGTGTTGAAAATAGAAATGCATAAGTGTGCCCAAGAGAAAATGCAAAAAGTAATTACCCTTAGTCTTATTGCATTTTGTATAATGGATCAAGAAGGTCAGAAGATGAGATGATACAAACAAGAACTTGACTTTTCCTCCAATGAGGTTCTAGGCCCACATAACAAGGGCATACACCCCAAGAGGGTAACTTAGCCTACATATCAAGTTCGATTAGGTTGGCCTTAACCACAAACCTAGTACAAAATAAATGAAATAAAATATGGCCTTAGCAATAATTACAAGTACATAATGACACATGAATGGGTCATGGCCACATGTAAAGAATATGCCAATAATTACAACACCCCCCCTTGTGCTGAACAAGGGACCACAAAGAGAAGTCATTACAATACAATATTACATAATTTACTTCCCACCTTAATGTTGAGAAGATGGCTCTATCACCCCCTTGAATTCAACATCACTCCTTCATAAACCCATCAAGATCATTGATCTTGACCAACACTGAACTCCATAGAGATTTAGGTGGGAGATGTTGTAGTACGATGGAGGAGATTCCACCTAATAGCATGCAGATGAACTAGCAAGAAACTTTGTTGCATCAACAAGAGTGGAGATATCCCACTTAGGTATAGGACTTAGCCTAACCAAATGAAGATTAATCAATGCATGTGAATCATGCCAATTGTCTCTGTATTCATGACTAAATAATAGAGTCAAATTGTCAAGAGTATCTAGAATAGATGAGAAGTCATCTACAACATGAGCACTAGATGAGAATATGACAATAACATCACCATCTACAACATGAGAATTGGATGAGCCTCTGACAAGAACATCTCCATATGAAACATGAGGACTGGATGTGCCACTTATGAGAGTATCCTAAAGAAGTGAAGAGACATCTGCAATAGGAAAACTGGACAATTCATCAATAGGGTTCTCATCATTCATAGGAGTCTATCCAAACACTGTAAAAGTCATACTTGAGAGAGTACTTGTAGAAGTAGAGAGAGGACCAAAATCATACCATGTAAGAGAAGGGTATAGTCAAACACAATAGGAATCATCTAGAGGAGGACCTGCATGGTGATGAGAGGAAGCATGTTGAGATCCAACTGAACAACTTGCTAAAAGAAGTAATGGAAGAGATATTTGAAGACCATGACTAGGAACCTCTTTAAAAAAAAATTCTCTATATTCACCCACCATGTGGGTGGTGGGATCATAAAGGTGACATCCCTAAAACGTTTCACTGTAGCAAACCAAAGTCTAGTAGGAGTCTGAAGATGTTGATGTGTTTTTCTTTTCATGATAGAACAAAGAAAGTGCCACATCTTTTCCCATGATGGTGCCATGTGAGGATATTTATTCTATTATGTTAGTAAGTATCCAAGTATATCCCTGAGTTATGATGGACCTTTCTCTTAAGCATACAATGCACACAACATTTGCAAGCTTTGCCTTTTATGCCAACACTACATCTAGATAGAATGCTGCATTGAAGCTATAATTCTAATTTGTTCATTTTTTTCATATATCTAACTGTTTTGACCTAATCACTTGGTAGATAACCTATCCTATGCAAAACCTCCCATTTATTTAGTTGCATCAACGTTATGTCTGCAAGACGAAAATTTTCTAGGTATCTTCCTTTGCTTCATTAATGGAATTTGTGTAAAATTGTTTTGCCACATCATTTGATTATATTAGAAGAAACAATTTTGTAAGATATCTTTAGAAAATATTATTTTTGTCATCTCATTGATGCAAGTTAACAAACATCAATAGATCATTGTCAAATATTTCTTTTACCTTTTCTCTAATGGATGGATACATGCTTCTTCTTGAAAATAGAGATACAAAGAAATTGCATGCTGGCTCAAGTATACTCATTCACAATATGATCATCCTCTTAAATATTCATTGTATATTTTTGTTACTACCTTTTGATTCTTATGATTTGAGGCATATATTCTCAAATTTCAGGAAAATTTATGTTAGAATGGAAAATATACATATCAATGCAGGTTGACATGATCCATGATGTTGAAAAATGTTACAAATATATTCTCATCCTCAGAATTTTTGCTTTTGATTATCAAACAATCCAACTTCCTCAAAGCTCACAGTGGTAGTTCTAATACCGAAATGAAATGAGGCTAACCTTAATCCTTTTTCAATAACCCTTTCTTGTCACCCGTATATGTATACATGTTGAACATAAATATCCTAATAATAATATTACCACGTTGAGAGTGGGATATATATAATTTATAAGAAGGATATTGCAGTTATAAAGTCATTTTCCTTCTAGAAAGACACATCCCTTAGTTAATTAAGTATGATACAACTAAATATGAATACCATTCCTATGTCCATTTAAGTGAATCTCAATCAAGCTCTGTACGTGCTCTAATGTATTTCATTAATCTTATGGGTAAATCTATCACTCTAGGTAATGAACCTAATTACTATGAACCCCATTGATTTACTCAACTATATCCATGTATAGTAAGTTGTTATTGATTATTGAATACGTTATGTTGTTCTTATGTAACGTCATTCAACCTTTAAACTGTCATAAACAAGCATGATTTCTGATCTTATATAGATTCAGTCTACTTTATCATAGTAATTAGACTAGTCTATCATATGTAAGCACTAAGCCCATATGAGCCATAGTTATTGGTTATGTACCAAGCTGTGATTACTAGAAATGGTGATCTTTATGAACTAGCTTGCCACTACTTGGTCATTACTAAGCTACAATTTTGTAGTGTTCAACTTAGCATATCCCTTACATTATGTATTATTCATAATCATTACAAAGGTGATAACAAGTACTGAGATCTATAACCCTTGTTGATTAGCTAACCCATTCATTATGGAAATCATATCTAGATATGTAAGCTTGTATAGTTGATATGAGTATAGTGTTTCCCTAATCTACATTGTATCATATTGGTCTTTTATAAAAAATATGTTTCAGTGTTACTCTAGTGTATACTACAATGTCCATATTCATCATACAGGTTAAGGATAGAGTAATAGCATATAGTATTCTACCTAAAAAATCATCGTGTATTCCAATAGCTAATGTGGTCATAGGTGTAATGTAAGCTCAATACTTATATATTCTTGTTCATTTTCTAGCTCGATATCATTGAACACAATCTTTCCATCTTTGATTAGTGAATAGAGTTGGACTAGCTTAAGATGAATAATGTATTCACCCTTATCTCTCTTCTATGATTCCCATGTATTAGTTACAATGAGAACAGTGATCTGGAACTCAAAGCAGATTGGTATAAGAGACCATATCGTACCTATGATACCCATCTTAAGATTAGTAACCATCACTATATCACCTTAGTTAAGCTAGTAGTAATCTCTATTGAATCTATAAGCTTATTGATTTCCCTATGTTATTAGTACTAATGAATCAAGTCCATTGAATCAGTGACCAAGATTTATTGATGTAAATACACATAAAGGAATAAAAAAGATTTGTATAAACATGATATACTAAATACAGGTCTTAGATTATAGAGATCGGGAACTCCATATTCAAGATAAGCTCCTTGTTATGACGTAATGATCTATGTTTACCTATTTATTCCATACCTTATTAACACTGACTGGAATCATAGTAATAAGTACATAGCCTTACTAGTTCTATGCCAACATGTGTAACTAAACCTTAAGTATGAACAGAGTTTGATTGCTTATGTTTCTCTAATAGATGATCTTATATGATTGGTTAATCTTAGCATTGATTTGAGTGAACCATTACACAAGCCATAGTGAAATCTCTCTACCTGTATCATGGCCATATGAATTTTTTGTCTATAGCAATGTATGTTTCCCTATTCAACACTATCTAAGATCTATCTTATCCATATTCAAGATATTGCACAGATCAGTCTAAGCTTAGTAATGGAAATCAGACTCTTATGTGATTCAGATCCTAATAGTAATGATAAAGCAATGGAATTAGAACATAGTTGATATCCCGGGGTAATGAAAAAGCGAACACACTTAGTTGGTACTAGTGATATTGCATGTGTTATGTGTAATTGAGTAAGCATAACTATTTTGAATACATACAACAACTTGGTTATCATTCTATATGCTCCATCTAAACTAAGCCATACTATATATGGAATCAGGTTTCATCATGTTCATGTTACATAGTGCTAGAACCACTACTATTGATATCTAACATGTGCATCAATGTTATAGAACAGAGTAGTTGCAACTAATACACGTACTATGTGTATCACTTTAAGCTATGAGTACTACTCTCCTTATTATGATTACTAAGCAAGTTATGGTTATATTAGTAATATACACCTTTTTATAACTACAACTAAGTTTATTGTAATCTTTATACATATCCAAGTAGTATCCATAATATAGATGGTATTCAAGCTCCAAGCTTAAGCAATAGGTGAAATACGAGCAATATCATACGTAAGCTTTACGTATATCATGGGCATACTATGTTACTTGATCACCTGGAATCACTCTAATGAATACATGGTTCTTACTCTATGTATATTGTATGTACATGGATATTGTATCTCCCTAATATTTGATATGATGAAGATGTGGTATTAGTTCATATTCAACATCAGGCTTGAACTCTACTTGTTGTAAAAAGGTTCTGCTTACTAGTACTCATGAAATGGTGATAGGTAATGACATAACCAACGTGATAACTATGTAACATGATCTTCTTATCAAGGATTGATTATGATTGATATTATATTAGTAACCGCAATTATGGGAATAACGTGATTGCTTAACCTTTTATAAGCTTTGAACATGATATCTTAGAGTACTTGCTATGTATTGTGAATATAAGCATATCCCTATTGTTTAGACTAGTTAAGCCGGGTTGGTCACTCCTATGGATATGATAGAAGCTTATACATACAAGCAATAATAGTGATACTAGTTACTATTGTGCTATTAGTATTATCCCTAATAAGATGAGCTTCCATTGCTCGTTGAATATGTAGTATTAGCACTCTTTACACTATGTATTCAATATAAGATGGATTCATAGGTTCCAACTGCTTACGTGTTCTAGTTATGGTGATATAATCGCCATTGTATCGTATCCATATTGTTGTTATCCCTTATTCGATCAATATCATCGGTATATCTCTATATGGTACTCGGTCAATGGTGTCCCTATAATATAATACATATCACTAATTATGGTAATACAAGGATTATTCTATCCATACAACCACATTTTCTCTTATTGTGTTCTATATTTATTGTATGAGCATATGGAACATATGGGAATATAAGGAAATATAGAGGACACATATAGGGGAATGGAATTTAGATTATACAAGTGTTATAGCCCTAAATTGCACCATACATGCATACCTGGCATCAGGCCCTCTTACTTGCTATTTTTTCCAAGCTACCACTGAGCATCTCTTCTTAAAAACACTATTTTTGAAGATGTATGAACCCTACACCATTACTTCCCGCATATGTACACGCCATGCACCATTACTTCCCACGAACATATGCTAGTCGCGCCACTACAGCCCCTGTATACTTGCAAATTTTGTAAAAATTAAAAAATTGCAAGGAATTTGTTGAGATTACGGGCTATTGGGTAGTTTCCTAACTATCCCACTTCTTATAGCCCATCACCCAACTGAATAAACATACTTTTGTCATATAAAAGGAGGTGTTTGGGTCTCATTCCAAAGTTAAGCATAAGAACAGTGAAACTCTTCCCATTTCACTTTCCCCCCTTGCCCCAAGAATTTGCAGCCACATTGCGAGTTTTGAGCCAAAATTCCCGATTCTTTCCTTTTTCCTCCATTGAAAATCTAATCCATTCCCTAGAGAAAGCTAAAGAGGAGAAATATATGTGGAACCGTAGTTGGAGCTTGGTGAAGAGGAGCCCAGACCAGGTTCAAGGAGAAGTTGTCCATCTCATTGTAAGTAACTTTGTGAGATTAATAAAACGGAATACTTTTTATGTCCCGAGTATGATGTGTTCAAAATTTATGTTAGATTATGACATCTAACCCACTAATTCATATATAAGATGCATTTTTGTAATTCTTTGTTTTTTTTTTATGGATGCAAGTCAGCCTTGGGAGGATACTTGTAGTCGAGGAACAACTAAACGCAAAAGAATCGACACCAGACACGAAGTTTAAGGTAGAGCTACTGAATTTTTTTACCTTGTGTTTTATGCATGAATGTGGGGTGTATTTGGGGTAGTTGTTAAAAAGTAGGAGACTTTAGACAGTTAGCTATGCCTACATGTTGAACCCTAGTGTAGTCCATAGGGGGGTTTTCCCACTATAGCAACAAGTAGTACCAATCTTATCTGACTAATCATTATAGTAAGTACCATAACAACAATGATACAATAGAGTGAATTTAGTTTATACCTTTATTAGGTACGGTGTTTCCCATATGTTTATACTATCATGCTAGCTTCGTAATCAAGCTCATAACATATATGGAAATGATATTGCTTAGATATGTCATATTACATCATGTTAAAAGTATTGTGTTTCCATATTCTATAAGGTAAAAGATCGTATAATATGGATATATCATTACTCCTTGTTTAACCTATACACTACTATTCCCATAAGTACAACCCAATCAACATCATGCTTACCTTACAAAAGAAGGTGTGATTGATCCTTACTTACCTTAGTTGGGGTCCCGACCTTACACTCTTCAAAAGGAATATAAGTACGAAAGGAAATATAGGTGCATGAAATTGTTCCCTATGCTTATGAATGAACATGAAAGCGATTAGATTAGTACCAACTAACAATATCATATATCTCTTTTCTTTTAGTCTTTCCACCCAAACCTGTCTCATTCTGCCTTACCTAAGTCTGTGACCTGAATATATGCCCTTTTGTTTCAAACTTACTCTAGTATTCCTGGCCTAAGTCTACTTTAAGGTCCTTCATTACAAGTCCAGTTGATAGATTTATAGATTGATTGAAACGATCAACTAGGGTAAGGTAGTGTTCTGCCTTAATGATCGATCATGAGGCAAGTCAATTATGAAATTATGAAATAAATTCCACCATAGGTAGGTATCCTACCCTTGAACTATGGGGGGAGGATGCTACTTACATGTCATTCACTCAAATGGGGATTGCTCACTAAGGGCTAGCGAAAAGACACTAGCACTCGAAAGAGAGTGTTGGTGAGTAAGTATAGGATCTCAATCAAAGTCTATGAGGCGGTTCAAGGTATATTAAAGTATATGAGACAAATAATCAATAATTTAAGCTTGTTGTCGAGCGAGGAAAATATGCATCAAGATTTATAAAGTCTCTATCGATTTCTCCACCAGTCGGTTCTCCATAGATGGGTACAACTAGGTCTCTTACCGCCCATGTAATGCTCATGTTGAAGAACTAAAATGAAGCCTGAATGTTAAGACTTAATAAGGGAAGCCTATGTTAATGTTGAAAACCGTATCAATTTCCCATTGAGCATGTTCTATCACCATTTCCAGTCCAACCCTGACTCGTTATTTGTCCATTATTCACTCTGACTTAGTCATCATACACTTCATCTTCTTTAGAAAGAAAGGAAGAAAGGAGAGGAGTTATAGAAACCATCCTATCATCCTACCTACCATATCGATGCGATCAATTAGAGTACTACATTCACCTTCATTAGAAGAGGCGGGATTATTGTGGTACATTCACGACAGAGACCCAAAAGAGAAGAGATGTTGATAAAGGGACCACATGAACAACCCACCACTTCTCTAAGGGGCGGCCTTTGGAGTGGCTATGTTGAAACCTTGACAAACCATGGAGAGTTGAATGCAATTTTGATCTCAAGCAACATTATTACTCCTATTCTATTTTCCTTACTGGTTATATCATGTTTTGCTAAAAAACACGAAAAAAGTAATTTCTAGTATTTGTTGTGTGGTATAGATCTAATTTCCTTTCTTCCAGCCAAGCTAGATAAAGCAAATTTGGGGCAAGGAAGTGGTTATATTTCTTGGGTATAAATAAATATATTTGAATCAATGACAACTTCATAAGTAACATCAAGACAATTATTGAAAACATAATCAAAGAAAAATCTTGGTATGGTGACAGTATAAAATAGAGAAACTTATTTACAACTTCAAAGAGACAATTATCCCTAAACTTGAAAAATAGAACTTCCTAGCAAAAAGGACAAGATGGAAAAAGAAAGCAACCTCAAAAATATAACTCACACGACCTTTATAATAAAACAGGACAGTGGACACAATCTAAGAAGAGAAAGAGAGAGAACTTGTACAAGATGAAAATTACTTCCTTCTATGTTGTTTAGGATACAGACCCATTATAAATAAATACAAAAACATTCGTTATTATAATTCTTTCGAAGATTTTCTATCCCATGAAAACCAACATAAACTATGAAATTTATTAACTAATTTGTTCAACCATAGAAACAAAATCTTAAAAACTCAATGTCTTAATGGACATTAAAACGAAAAAAAAATAACCAGACATTAGAAAATACATATATTACAATAAACAGGAATATTCAATGTTCGAATATACATGTTTATCGTTGAAACATTGCCATGGAAGGTAACACAATTCTAAATATAGAAAATGGATAATCTGTAAGAAGTATGAGACACACTTAAATTGTGCCTGGTTTTAGCACTGAGAGTCACCCTTCGATTGCATAAAAGGTAAGCCCAGTACCCATCATGTTATATGTCACTATGAATGAGTTTAAGAGAGGTCAAATGGATAAGACTCAAGATAATATCATTTTAACTCAGAAAATTGGACCATCATGCACAAGAAATTGAGGTCTTGATCAACTTCAGTCAATAAGTTGTAGTAAAGGTGAGAATAAGGAAGACTTTGGTGAGAAAATTGTATAGGTATGTTATGGACATCAGGTCTTCAAGCAGCGTAAGGAGGAAAAACTTCAAACAAAAGATACTCTTAGATTCAAAGTTTCAGGAAACTAAAGAACACCATAACAACACTGTAATCAAACATCCATCACAATACAGCTATAACAATCCATGTGAATCCTTCAATCATGGACACTTCAGTATCAGAGGCAAATAAGATGAAGAAGAAAGATAACTTATATTAAACAAGAAGTCTCAAATCCTGCACATCACCAGAGAACCAATGTGCTTCATTAAAACATTACAATGCAGGAGCCTTGCTCAACCATATGACCTTAACAAAATATCAAAAATACACATTTATACTTAGAAGTGACTACAACCACTAGAGGGGTGATTGAGTCATGCATTCAAATCTTGAATTTTGCATCTTCTCTAGAGATTGTGCATGCAATCTTTTGTCAAACGCGAGCTCTTTCATCTAGACCTTCTCTATCAGGCTGTGCATGCAGTTCTCTATCAGGCGTGAGCTTAGATCTACTAGTCCTTTATGGATTTCCATTTATGGAGGGAGATGATGTCTCAACCACCTCCTTCTATTTCATTAACTACCTTCATCGGGATCAGGACCGGCATCAGTCAACTCTACACCTAGAAAAAGAGTTGGTCGCACTCTGAATATTTGCCACTTGTGCTTTGTTGGGCCTTTGCAGAGAGAACTGGAAGGTGGACGTGGAGGAAGGTGTGGGTGAGTGGATGAGGTGATGGTGCAAACTCAGATGGAAAAATGAGTGAATGATGGCCAAGTGGAAGGAAGCAGGTGGCAGTGATTGGGAATGTGTGGGTGCTAGTAAGTGGGAGATGAGGTGTAAAGGCACGAGGGTCATATGGTAGAGGGAGAGGATGTGGAGGTAGAGGAGGATGATAGGTCAAGGGTAAACGATGATAACAGTGGAGGGGACATGGAATGGGAATGGGAGACATATGTCAAGAGATGAGAAGGGGGAGAAATGACAGTGGACAGGAACGGGCATGTGGTTAGGCGAGTGGAGGACATTTTTTAGCAAGAGCACGGGTACTATTGGGAAACAGAAAGGTGGTTAGCTCAGAGGGGGGGTAGGAATTAAGAGGTAATGCGCGGGGGGGTCCGATTT